>PITA01012377.1:0-62238 GCA_004023965.1 Spilogale gracilis | reverse complement strand
CTGATGTTCCCCCTGCTTGTACACCAAACTAGGAAGTTGTTATCTGGCTAACAGGTGATGTTCCCGACATCTATGAAATTGCCACTCATTACTAGAATGATTACTCTATGTTTCACTCCCATGCTTATAATCAAAATAATTAAAGGCTAAAATTCAAGAGTGCCAAACATTTAGGACAAGCCTGTATTCTTGAAAACTGTGAAGTTTTATAACTGATATTATAGGGATAATATACAACTTTAAGAGTGAAATTCTACTATTCCTCACCTCCATTTGTTGGAAAAGACTATAATTTTGTGCCCTGCTCCTTATTCTAGGCATTGACAATGGAAATGAAAGCCACAACTAAACCAGTTAAAAGAAACGCATTTCAAGAAAATTATGAACTGCCTTCCTGTTATATTTTATGACTTTCTCTTAACAACAACAATAACAAAAAGATCATATAACTTACTGAATCAAAATGTGCATCACAAAAGTAAGGTACTCTATTTAGAACTGAGCTCCTTTTCTTTATTTTAACAGTTAACACTTACTGAGTGTATTTCCCAAAATGGCCAGACCATATACACTTTCCCATATCCTTTTCTTATAATATGGCATCAAGGTGCTGAGGGGTCATTATTACCTCCCCCTGGAAGGTGAACAAGCCTGAGACTACTGGAAAAGTGATACTCCAAGACTTATAATGCAAGGTCATAAAAGGCAATACTACAGCTTCAGCCTGACTCACTCTTGGGACACACAGCTTGAGAGACCAGAACTACCACATTAAGAAATCTGGCTCCCCTGAAACCACCATGCTCAAGAGACCTTGTGAAAAAAGTACACAAAGCTAGAGAGAGATACCAGGGGGTCCCAGCTGTTTCAGTCTTGTCAGCCCAAGGCACCACACATGTGACAGATAGGTGAGTATTTGAGTTTTCTGGTGATTACATTTCCCAGACTTTATGCTGTTGTTCCAAAATGACACCAAGTGGAGCAGAAATGATCTAACCCTACCCAGTCCTGCTCAGATCTTAGATCTGTAAGCAAAATAAAACTGTTTTTAATCATTAAATGTTGGAGTTGGCTGACATGCAACCATTGTAACTAGAAGAATGCTTGGCATGTTTACAACAACCACATGAGATAGGTACATTAGTATCCTCATTTTTACAGGTAAAAGAGATTGAGACACAGAAATTACGTGACTTGCCCAAAGTCACACAAATACAAAACACTAATGCCAACTTTTATGCAACTCAGTTACCACTTTTATGCAAAGGAAAAATATAAGCAAACCACAGATTTGAGAAATATTGAAATGCAGCCCATATCATATGTCAAGATAACTGTTTCACTTCGTATGCCCATACAAAAATTTGTTTCTTTGCTTTTGTACATCTAAAATACGCACAACACAAAATACTTAACGTTTATATGTAATTTGATTCTTTGAGGTAGACAGTTTTGCTAACAAGATAAACTATCAAATTTGATTCCTGGGGGGCCTGGGGGGCTCAGTTGGTTAAACGTCCCACTCTTGATTTTGGCTCAGGTCATGATCTCAGGGTTGTGAGATAGAGCCCCGCATCTGGCTCTGAGCTGTGCAAGGAGCCTGCTTAAGTTTCTCTCCCTCTGGGTGCCTGGGTGGCTCAACTTTTGGGTGACTGCCCTCAGCTCAGGTCATGATCCTGGAGCCCTGGGAATGAGTCCCGCATCAGGCTCCCTGCTCAACGGGGAGTCTGTTTTCCCTCTGACTCTACCCCCTCTCATGCTCACTCTCTCAAATAAATAATATTTAAAAAACAAAAACAAAAACATTCTCTCCCTCTGCTTCCTTGCTCTCTCTCTCTCTCAAAAAAAAAAAAAAAAGATTCCTACAAGTCAATTAGCTTCATGAAAAATTAATTCAAGGTCATAGAAAGCAACACTATCCTCAGGCAGAACTCATCCCAAATTTAGAACTTAATCCACAAAAACAGATAGGAGCCTAACAGTGTCAACATAAAACTCAACTCCAAATATTCCTTTGTCTAGGGACATAGGGGCAGTCACTTTGGTTTTTCTTTGTTAAGAATAAATAGTAAATTAGAAACTGGATTTTAAATGGGATTAAGGAATTTAGATCACATCAGATTTCTGTAAGGCCTCCTGGTTTTGCCTTCCAAACTGCTACAGTGCTATAGGCTTTTAGACCTTTAAACTCAGAAGCAATCAGAAAAAAATACATAAATGGACGCCTGTGTGGCTCAGTCAGCTAAGTGTCTGTGCCTTAGGCTCAGGAACTTAGGATGGTCAGCATCTGGCCCTTGCTCAGCAGGGAGCCTGCTTCTCCCTCTCTCTGCCTGTCTGACACTCCCCCTACTTCGGCAGGCACTTTCTCAAAAATAAATAGAATCTTAAAAAAAAAAAAAAAAAAAAAGGAAAAAGAAGTAAAAAAGAAAAAAGATGAGTGCTTGTTCTATCACATGTATTGCATATGCTCAAGTCATATTTCCTTAAGACCCTCCCTACTCACCTAAGGTGGAAAGAATTCTGCTTCCTTCTAATCTGCTTGATTTGTACTATCAATCACCCAAAAGTCTCTCATTTAGAGTAAACTCCTAACCATAGGTAGTGTAGCCTTGCACACAGTAAATGTTCATATACTTGTAGTGACAAATTTAAGTAGGATTTTTAAGGCAAGTAAAATATATGGCTTTGTCATACTGCGATAATCATAAAAATTAATTGGAGGCACACTAAAAATCATTAGCCAAAACCAAGATATTATTATTACTATTGTTACTGTAATTACAAGCTATTATCACTGTAATTTAAAAAGCTAAAATGGGTTTTTCTAATCAAGAAAAAGACTACTCTCCATCCCTACAATTATTTCTCTGAATAAAAACAAAAGATTTTTTCCCCAAGACCCAGCAGCATTCACTAAATTGGTCAAAAGGGACTTTATGCAACAATGATGAAATATAGCCTATGGAAAACAAGGAGGCTGCGTTCTTATATTACCACTATGCATATCATTTTAAATTTATTTCTCATTTCTAGTCTATTGCTTACTTTAAGATTACTCCACCCACATTTTCCACACAGTTTAAGACCAGATCAGCAAGCAATTACCTTCAAAAAGACTGTAATACTAGAAACATTCTATTTCAATGTAATTACATTATAAGGAATTCCCTTTTACCTTCTTTTTTTAAATCTTTTACCTTCAAAAAGATTTCCAGGGAAATGCCTATATGTAAAGACAGTATATAAAAAAATCTGCTACGAGGGTGCCTGGGTGGCTCAGTGGGTTAAAGCCTCTGCCTTCAGCTCAGGTCATGATCTCAGGGTCCTGATTGAGGCCCGCATCGGGCTCTCTGCTCAGCAGGGAACCTGCTTCCTCCTCTCTCTCTGCCTGCCTCTCTGACTACTTGTGATCTCTCTGCCAAATAAATAAATAAATCTTTAAAAAAAAAAATCTGCTATGAAGACTAATACCCATTGTAAGAAGCAATCACATTTACTTGGTTTTTTTCTTTTTTTTAAAGTTTTTATTTATTTATTTGACAGAGAAACACAGCTAGAGAGGGAACATAAGCAGGGGGAGTGAGAGAGGGAGGAGCAGGCTTCCAGCCAAAGCAGGGAGCCCGATGCGGGGCTCGATCCCAGGACTCCAGGATCATGACCTGAGCCGAAGGCAGACACTTAATGACTGAGCCACCCAGGCACCCCGGTTCGTTGTTTTTTTTTTTTTTTTTAAGTTAGTGTTAAATCGTAAAAACAATTTTATCATATGATATCAGTATGCACATTTCTGGCAAAAAATGTCTACAGGAAGTCCTCAACACCTCAAAAGTCATGTTCAAATGACTGCCAACATGAACATAAAACACTAAAAAATCTAGTGCTATCGCTGATCCATCCACTCTTAGTACTTTACCAAGTACTTATAAAAAGAAATGACAAAAACTTTATAATTTAGCAATGATAATAGTAAATATATTTATTGTGAAATACAAACACCCTTCTGAAGTCTCTGTATTTTCTCTAATTAGCGACCCTTCATCTTTCCAGAAATTTGAAACATAAATGAAAACCAAAAAGTGAGACAAGGACTTCGAAAAGCATTCAACTTAAATAAAATGCCAACAGACTCTCTATTTCCCTAAAGACTGAATAACTAGGACACTTAAAATCAACTTTTATTATTTCATACTCTTAAAAGGGATCTAGGCTATGTATATTATAACTACCAATGAAAATGAGGCCCAGAAATGTAAATGAATTCAAGCTCCTACATTATTCTTTACAAAAGAGACAGCTGAAATTTAAACTAGCCACTGACTTAACAGTATTTTAATTAAACTTCCCCAGTCAAGGTTAGTTACAAGAGTCATCTAGGCAGTATAATAGCTAAGAGCACATCCAGAGCCAGGAGTGCCTGCATTCTCAAGGAGCTGTGTAAGTCTGGACAAGTTCTAATGTCTGCACTTCCTCGCCACATTAGTTGTTTGTGAGAATGCAATGAACTGAACTTCATAAAATCCTTCCAATAAGCTCAAGAGTTTCAGTTTCATAAACAAAGTACAGAATAGGAGTTTTCTCCTAAAGCAGTACCTAAATTTATTTTTTGTTGGGAAAAAAATATTATTTGGGGAAGTCTGCTTTTTAAATTTTTCAAAAATTACAACTTTTTTCAAATACTGTTTCTACATTGCTGTTAAAAAGAAATTGGAGAAAGGGGGCCTGGTGGTTCAGTCACAAGAGCAGAAAGAAGACTGAGTTTGAGCACCACACTGGGGTGCAGAGATTACTTAAATAAGTAAACCAACTTAAAAAAAAAAAAAGGACTGGGGAAGATAGAAGGCACAGAATGGTTCTCCTTCCTGTTTCATACAGTCATG
Source organism: Spilogale gracilis (assembly GCA_004023965.1). Classification (NCBI taxonomy): domain Eukaryota; kingdom Metazoa; phylum Chordata; class Mammalia; order Carnivora; family Mephitidae; genus Spilogale; species Spilogale gracilis. The sequence continues at coordinate 57,361 of PITA01012377.1, read as the reverse complement.
ATAGTGAAAAAGAAGAAATATGTACCAGGATATCCACATTCAGTCGAATCCAACCAAGTATTGAGTTCTGAATACAGGCAATACAACAGGTGTGTACAGCTGATTAAATAACGGTAGTATAAAAATAAACAGAACCAGATTTTAATTCTTGAAAATGTTATAGACTAAAAAAGACAAATACAAATGGATATTTCAATACAGCACCTTAAATTATTGTGATTTTTGAATCCAGAAGAACCCATGTAAAATATCTTTGAGATTCTGGATATAGCAAAGCCATGCTTGCTATATTCTGGGTTATCAAAAGGATAAAATTGAGCATTTGCCAACTTTACATCAGAGTCATCACATCAGAACTCTAAATTCTTTTACATTGTTTAAAACCCTCACTTTAAAGAAAAAGATTCAATCTGAAGTTCAGAGAAATGAAATGATTTGTAAGCAGTCTCTAGTAAAGCCAGTACTATAATATCAATTACTTATTCTCACTGGTTTTCTTTCCATATCTATGTGCATAAGAAATGACAGCATAAATGACTCTATGAATTAAATATAGCCCTAAGCCCTTTACATATTCCATCTCATTTAATCACAACTCTAAGATATTCTATTTTAAAGGCAGGGAAACAACTTCTGAGAAGTTAAATTATAATTCCTTCTAAATTAAGGTTAACTTTTCCTTGAGTTATTTTAGTGATGGATGTGTCTGGAAAAATAAGCAAGCTATTGTTCTAATGAAATCCTTGAGAAAAAAACATTTTACTCAGAAATAATAACATAATATTTTTCTTATAAGCCACTAAGGAAATTAGTTTTTCTTTCCTTTGATTTCGTTTCCTAAGCATGACTTTTTCCCCAACTTTCTCCTCTAGTTCAAGTCTCTTCATTTCACACCTATACTTTTCCTATCCCTTCCTAATTGGTCTCCCAGCTCCCAAAATTTCCTCTCTACCTCTGCCACATTTTCTTGTTACACAGGAGTTTCATCGTTCATCCAAAATACATTTAAGAATACCTTAATTCTTAGGGTGGGGGCCTAGGTGGCTCAGTCGTTAAGCGTCTGCCTTCAGCTCAGGTCATGAACCTGGAATACTGGGTTCAAGCCCCGCACCTGGCTCCCTGTTCAGCGGGAAGCCTGCTTCTCCCTCTCTCACTCCCCCTGCTCGTGTTCCCCCTCTTTAGCTGTATTTCTCTCTGTCCAATAAATAACTAAAATCTTAAAAAAAAAAAAAAAAAAAAAAAAAAAAAAAAAAAAAAAAAAAAAAAAAAAAAAAAAAAAAAAAAAAAAAAAAAAAAAAAAAAAAAAAAAAAAAAAAAAAAAAAAAAAAAAAAAAAAAAAACACCTAAAATAAGTATCAGGCACTGTGCCAGGTGCTGTGGATAGAACAATGACCAAACAGACAGGATTCCTATTCTCAGGCAGCATAAACTCTAGCAGGAGAGAGAAACAGTAAATAATACTCAAATTGTAACAAGGGCAATTGAAGAACTTGGGAGTGCTAGCACTGTGTCTAACAAAAAGTCAGGAATAGTTTGCTAATGAAAATGTTTGAGATAAAACTTGAATGTGATTAGAAGTTACAAAGAGAAGCTGGGGAGAGGCAAAAGAAGATTCACAAACCTACAATGAAAACCTGCCCACATCTGTTATTGGCATGAAAAATTGCACCTTAGTCATTCTTATTTCCCAGTTCCAATGTGAATCCTCAGACCAGGCAGGAAGTCTCCTGGCTACAGTAGGCTCTTTTCTCCTATGTTTCATTTAGACTTTCTAAAAATTTCTCCCATCACCTGGGTGGCTGAGTTAGTTAAGCCTCTGCCTTCAGCTCAGGTCATGATCCCAGGGATCCTGGGATCAAGTCCCCCATCAGTCCCCCATCAGGTTGCTTGTTTGGCGGGGAGCTTGCTTCTCGCTCTGCCTGCCACTCCCCTGCTGGTGCCCTCTATGACAAATAAAATCTTTAATAAAATAAAACAGATTGTGTGTCAAATACTCTACATGTAATCCTCCATAACAATATTACCGGACGGTTAACTATTACTGTCCCCCTTTTGCAGATGGAAAACCTGAATAGTTAAGATGGTAAATAACCTAAATAACTGTCCCACAGTCACCCAATTTAAGTGAGAGCCAGAATTCACACCACACATTCTGATTCAAATCAGTCTTAAACCATGGCTCTCCCTATACTTTCTCCCTCCTTAACTTCAAAATTTTCACTTAACTTTGATAAAATGTTATTCGTTTTTATACAGTAAAAGCTTCTTAACAATGATTTATGAGGCGTGCCCAAGTGTTTCAGTCAGTTAAGCATCTGCCTTCTGCCTTCAGTTCAGGTCATGATCCCAGGGTCCTGGGATTGAGCCTGGTATCGAGCCTGGTATTGGGCTCCCTGCTCGGTGAGGAGCCTGTTTCTCCCTCTCCCTCTGCTGCTCCCTTGTTTGTGCTTTCTCTCACTCTCTGTCAAATAAATAATATATTTTAAAAAACAAACAAACAATGATTAGGAAAAAAAACCCTGTGGTGACTATCCATTTCAGATTTTCCATACTCTCTCATTTATAAAAATACATTTACAGAAATTCACAATTTCAGAATTGTCCCAATATTTTTTTCTGATAGACCTGCCCACAACCATTTAATAAACATTTATTATGTGCACCTCTGGATAGCCTCTAAATTGGTAAATTGTTTTTGTTTTGTTCTAAGATTTTATTTATTTCCTTAGGGGGGCACGTGGATGTGAGCAGGGGAAGAGGCAGAGGGAAGAGAGAGCATCTCAAGCAGACTCCACATGGTGCAGAGCCCCACACAGGGCTGGATCCCACAAACCTGAGATTCATACATGGGCAGAAACAGGGAGTCAAGAGTCAAGACACTTAACCAACTGAGCCACCCAGGCATACCTTGTTTTTTGTTGTTGTTGTTGTTGTTGTTTTAATGTAAACGCTACTCCCAACATAAGGCATAAACTCATGAGTCCAGGATTGAGTGATAAGCTCTACCAACTGGGCCAGCCAGGTGCCCCTAAATTGGTAGTTCTTAACTTAGACCAAACTCTTGAAAATCCGACAGAGGTTGTTGACATCTTCTCAAAGAAACATGAAATTTTGCACAGGATTTCATAGGCTTTAATGGGGTACACTTACCTAATAACTTTAAACTTATCAATACCAAATACAATGATCCAAACGAAGGCACTAATTTCTCAGTTTATCGTCTCCTTTATTTATATGAATTCTGTTGTTGGTATTTCAATTTAATTCTAATAATTAATCAAGTACTCACCGTATCCAAGGTACAGTGTTTAGATCGAAATGAGCTAAACTGTCCCTGCTCTTGTAAAAATAGCACTGTACAACCAAAAGGATGAAGCAAGCAGTCAAATAACATGGATTCTTCAGAAAAGTTCAGAGGACTCTAAGAGAATTCATCTGGACTTTTAGAATACCTGAATACCTTCATGGTAAAGCCTAACTCTTTTTTACAGTTAAGGAACTAGGGCTCAAAGATTTAAGTTAAAATCATAATACAGGCAGCAATACAAAGACCTGAATTCAGAATGACTCAGATTATAAGCTCTGTATGCAGATGTAGAGATATTCTATATCCCATCACCTAAAGAACACAGCCAGAACAGGGAGGAAATAATAAAAAAAATTTAAAAAATACATCTACGGGAATTAAAAGGAAAAAGAAATTAAAGCCAGGATTTACGGTGGCATTTTGACGAGTTTTGAAAGGCCTTCGTGAACAAAATCTGAAGGAATTATTGTGTAACAGGCTATGAATGAAAAAAAAATAGGAAAAAAACTCATCTGCTAAATGAAAACACAGGAAGGATAAAAAGTAAGCAAGTACTTTAGGTCATAAAAAGACTTTGTGGCTTCTTCCTTGCTCTCTCAGATCACTTGCTCTGAGGGGAAATAGCTGCTATATTATGAGGACACACAGATATTGACTTGGTGAGTAACTGAAGCATCCTGCCAAGAACTACAGGAAACACATTTCCAGCCCCAATCTTCAGATGACTGCAGTGCTGGCTAACCTTTTCATGGCAACCTCATGAAACCCTGAACCAGAACCACCCAGCTAAGCCTATCCACCCCTGACTCTCAGAAACCTCGTGCAGTAACAAATTCTGTTCCTTTAAGTTGCTAAATTTGAAAGAAATTTATTACACACCAATAAATAGCTAATACAATTAGCAAAGTATGAAATCTGACTTTGTTTACATTAGAGTCAATGCAGTTTTGTCCTAGAAACCAGTGCAAATCCTACACCTTGGAATTAAAAGCCCCAGAGCAATATGCAAGATGGATGAAGTGGGAAGCATTATTTTTTCCCATCTTTCACAATACTCAGTGAAGAGTCCAGCACACAGTAAATACCTGTGTTTGGTTAGCAAATCAACTTACACACAGGATACACTGACTCTTAATTTTTCTTAAAAGTAAAATGACCGCCTAGAATCTTTCCATCAATCCTGAAGTCTGCAGTTTTTTTTCATGATTTTGTTTTGGGCACAGAGCCATGCCTTCCTTAACTGGGAGTTACAGGTCATCAATGAAGACTGAGACCTACTAAAAGCTCTTTTCCCTAGAAAATAAGAGGGTAGCTAAAAGAATGATTTTAGAAACTGTATACAGCTGTTTCAGAGTTGAAGAGGTAAATACTTAGAGTTCATCATGAAGTATGAGCAAAAATTACATTAAAAGTACTGTATTGCCTCAACCAGATAGATCCTTAATAAATCTTGATAATAACTTCAGCAAGCAGCCTTCTGGTAGCAATAGGATTTAGAAATTTAGCCTCCATATTAGATCTCCCTAATCATACGACTAAGAAATTGGGCAACGTAAGCCTGTTTTCCCAGCATCAGAGCAATGTCAGTTACACCTCAAGGTTTGCAACTGCTAACACTGGGATTCCAAATTTTGATCCACAAAATACTAAGAGCCTGTGGCCTTTCCTGATCATTAAGTTTCATACTATATGCCTTTCCCCATCACCGCATTCTTAAACATGCACTTTTCACCTGACGTCTGAATTTACCCAGAAAGGCTGATAAGAGTGACTAAACTTGGTCTTAGTTTTTCAAAATAAGTCTTGGCTTCTAGTCTAGTGGGGGGGGGGGGCAGGAGAATATATATATATATGTGTGTGTGTGTGTGTGTGTGTGTATATATGAGACAACCACAAAAGAAGTTATCAATTCACTTTTACAGAAAAAGTATGAATACTTTCAATGTATAATCTGATTCAATAGCTAGAACTAATTTGTACACTAAAAAAAATTTCAGAAATATTTAAAATTTCAGAGACCAAAAATTAGTCTCTGAAATTAACTTTAAAAAGGTGGCAATTATTTTTTAAAAGGTAGTAGTTAAAGGTAATTTTTTAAAAAGTAATTAACATTTGAAGTAAAAAAAAAAAAAGTTTATAATGGTCTCGAATAGCTAAATATCCCCCTAAAGAAAATAAATTACACATCAACATCAAGGTTTTCAGGGCGCCTGGCTGGCTCAGTCATTAAGCCTCTGCCTTCAGCTCAGGTCATGATCCCAGAGTCTCAAGATCCAGAGAGCACCCCCCACCCCCAATCGGGCTCTCCGCTCAGCGGGAAGCCTGCTTCTCCCTCTCTCACTCCCCCTGCTTGTGTTCCCTCTCCAGCTGTTTCTCTCTGTTAAATAAATAAAATCTTAAAAAAAAAAAAAAATCAAGGTTTTCTGACTTTACCAAAATAAACACACTAAAACCCTTACTCTGGTTTTGAATAACTTTCTCATGGAGAAAATAATCGATGTTTTTGTACCAAGTGTCATTTATTCATTTTATAAATTAGTCACTTTCACCACACAACATTTCCAATACATGTTTGTAAACTGTAAACTGACACCCTGGATTATGAGGTTTCATGACTAAGTCTTTATATCTAAATGTTTCTTAAAAAGAAGCACTTACATTTAAAATAAGACATTTTAACAAATTCTAAAGTACGTTTAGTCAAAATATGATCTACTTTCCAAGTAAAAGAACTAAATAGGTATTCTAAAAGAAACAGTAAATTCTAATAATAAAATCACTTTGATAGGAATGCCCCAAGTTTTTTAAAAGCACTTTAAAACCATGATATCCTTCCATCGCTCACAAAAATAAAGGCTTCCTACCATGAAATCAATTTATAAAATCCACATAGATTAATGTAATCTGCAGGACAGTTTATAAGAACTATGAATCCTTTCCAAATTTAAAAGGACTCTTACAAAAAAAAAAAACAAAAAACTTAAAGGCAACAAGGGGGCATTTAAAAATGAAGATTATTAAGATCACCATAACCAGTTTCACCAGTAAAGCTTTTTCATACAAGGGATAAATCCATTACCCTGAAAGAGTAAAATGATTAGTATTTTATACTCTAATGTTTAAGAATTAAGAAAAGCAAGTATATTCAGTAATCAGGTTTTAACTTTATTTGGACTTGTGGCATTAATAACTCACTCCTTACTCTGAAATATGATGTAAAAATTAGATATTCCAGTGAATATCTTGTAAATATGAAATGAAGCCAAAACTTCACTTCCTCAAATAGTACTTGACCAATAGTTCATCATCTCCTAAAGGGTATAGCAGATATATATTAAGTAAAAAAAAAAACCAAAAAATCCTGACATATACAGCTTGTTACTTAAGGTGAAGTATTGTGACTCTTGTGAAGTGGAAATAGGGAGCGTGAAAATCTCTGTTCAGATCCAGCTCTACCACCACTTCCATTCCAGACTTACTGTTTTAAGTAAGACACTCAACTTGCTCCTTCATCTGTTAAATGGAAGTCAAAATAATTCCTATCTTGCACCAGAGTTGGGAGAATGGGATAGACATTTAAGTTGTGCAGTGCTAAGCGTGTAAGTGTGTGGCCGCATGCTCCAGATAAATGGGAGAACTGTGGAAGATGCTAACTGTATAAACTGACGTCAACTTTCAAATATCTACTGGTATCCATGAAGGAGAATATAATAAAATGATAAATGACATATGCTTCATTGTGTGATTCACATCAATTTTTAATTATCTTGAAGACTCCTTCCTGCCATGCCTATGCAGTTCTGCAAAATTTCTCTAGGGTTTGTACAGTCTACTTTATCCCATCTAAGATATTTTCTTCACTAGATATTATTAAAGTAAACGTCAAATAGAATCTAATGCTATACTTTCATGAGTTAGAGCTTTGTATTCCTTATAACAATAAACATAAACCAAAGTTTAAGTTACCAATCAGAATTCCTAGAACTTTAGAATGCTTAAACTTTTAAAGACAAGTCAGTATCAATGGTTAAAAATCTGTTCATCAAAACACTGACAGTCAAAATAAATGCTAGAAGCAGTATAACATTCATGACATGGCTCTGTGTTTAAAAAGTACATTAAAAACCAGTTAGTTAAGATACGAAGTTTTCCAAAGTGATCAGAAGTGATAATAAATGAAACATACTAATGCAATAAACGTTAATGTCTTGAAAAAAATGAAGGACTTTTGTCAGTATCCACGTTATTTCTAACAAGCTTTAGAAAAAAGCTAATTTCTTCAGAGATCTCGCCAATACATCACTTTGAATATTATCATCTAAAATCATGACATTCATGCTAAAGCCTTCTTATATAAAAATTATAAACCACATGCTGTCATGATGTACCTTCCAAACTATATTTTATTATGATTCCAAGTCTCTGGTCCCGTAAAATTACTTTAAAGGACATCAATTTATTATTCTTTTCTACAGTAATTTATATGTGTTTTAAACTTTCCCAGATTTGATAACAAAAAATAGAAGTGATTAAAATCACGTTGGAGAGTATCTGAATGACTCCCCATGAGGAATTTTAGAAGCTCTGATTATATATAAATATAAAAGACTGGTCTTTTCCTTAAGTAGTGAAAAGTGATAGTTGGGGGGGGGGTCCCCCTGCTCGCACAAGGAAGTTGTGTTCAATGCAGGCGAGACCAGCCATGTTGGAAAACACTTGTCAATTATAGTTGTGACAAGTGTTCGCGAACACGGCTGGACAAGGCCAACCTGGTGCACCGCGGTGTGTACATCAGGGCCCTCTCCAGCGCCTCCAGGGGCTCTGGGCCTACTTTGGAGACTGTTTCTGAGTTAGGGCTGTCCGTAGGTCCGCAGAGAGCGCAGAGCCGACGGGAGAGAGGGCGGGGAGAGGAGAGTTGGGGGAGAACTGGTGTGAGAGTTGGAACCGGCTCTCCGCAACGAGAGGGGCGCGGCGACCACGACACATTTCCGAGTTGAGAGCTTGGGGGAGGGGCCGCAGCTTCGCGGAGCACGGGGATCTCGGCGAAAAGTCCCCCCGGCCCCCTCTGAGGGCACACGAGTGTAAGAGGAAGGAGGGAAGGGGAAATGCTTCTGTGCACTGACCTGTCCTCCGAGTCCATGCGGCTCAGGGGTTCCCCATCCGACGACATCTCCAAGCTGCCTCGCCGGCCCGCGGAGGTTGCACTGCTGCCGCCGCCCCCGGTCCCGTAGCCCTCGTCGCCGCCACTAGAGACGACGCTGCTGCTACTGCTGCCGCCCCCGCCGCCGCCCTGGCTGCCCCGCGGTCCCTTGGGTTCCTCCAGGCCCTCCTTGCCGTCCCCATCCCCGCTGCTGCTGCTGGAGGCGCCGGGGCTCAGCGAGCGCGTCTCGTCGCTGCTGCTCCCGCCGCTGCTGCCCACCAGGCTCTCGGCGCTACTCTCCTCCTCGCCCCCGCCGCTACTGCTGCTCTCGTCCTCCTCCTCCTCGTCCTCTTCTTCGTCCTCGTCCTCCCCGGCCTGGCTGGCGCTCTCGGGGCTCGGCTCCGACATCGTCTCCGCCTCGCCGCCCCCCACTCCGCCGCCGCCGCCGCCGCCCCCACCGCCGCCACCGTTCAGCAGCAGCGCTGCCACCGCCTCGGCCTCGACCTCCTCTTCCTCCTCTTCCTCCTCCTCGTCCTCTTCGGGGGGCTCAGCCCGGCCCCGCGCCGCCGGGCCCGGGCTGCCGGGGGGCAGAGGGCTCAGGCGAGAGAGCTCCTCCAGGTCGGCCATGTCGGTGATAGCGGCGGCCATGGCGGCGCCTGCTCCTCCTCCTCCTCCTCCCCGCCGCCGCCTCCCTCTCCCGACTCTAGCTCCCCTCGCCCCCTCCCAAACGCCCAAAACTCAGCCGACGCCGCTGCAGAGCAGGAGGAGGGCCCGCGAGCGTCAGCCTGCACACGCGCTACGGAGCCCGCGCGGGGACAGGCGCGCCACTGCGCGCACTCACGCGGAGACGGCTGCGCGCCTGCGCGGCGGCACGAGCTGGCGCCTCCCCCGGACCGCGGAGTCCGCGCCCGCGCCCCCACCCGTGTCCCCGCCCGGCCCCTTCCCCGACTCGGGAGGGCTCAGAGTTTCCTTGGGGCCTTCCCACGCCTTCCCCAGCCTCGCCGACGCCGAGACACGCAGAACGAAAGCTTGTGTGCTAGCCGGGGATTTTAGCAGCCTTCCGAGTTCTCACGATAAAGTCATTCATTCCGGGGATGTTTGGGGAGTGTCCCTTGTGGACAGGCAGTGAGCCAGCAATCGGACAACTCCCTGGTCTTCCGAGAGCTTGCAGTCTACGAGGAGAGACGGTTACAAGGAATCCAATTAGTAATACAGTGCGAGGGACTAAATCCATATAGCAGAGAGCCACAGGTTTCAGTCAAACCTGCGTTTGCCTACCCGAAGAAACGGTGAAGTCAGTCTCAGAGCAAACGCGTCTGATGTTCAAGATCTTCAAGAGTTCTCTAAATAGCTGTACATCCTTGTACAGCTTGCTGCATTTTTCTGCAACTTGTTATCTAGGTTTTATCATCGTCACACTTTTAAGTATAGCCAATGAACTCTACCGCAGGGATTTAATACCCACCAATATCCACTTTCTAAAATACAATTTTTACGGACTGGGAGCGGGAGCCTCAGGGACACCTCTAACCACACAGCAGGACGCCACCGCGCTGGGTGGTCAATGGCTCGGAGTGAGATGAGCTGAACATTAAGTTTTGTACACACACAAAATAAAAATAAAAATAGGGTGCCTGGGTGGCTCGATTGAGCGACTGCCTTCCGCTCAGATCATGATCCTGGAGTCCCCGAATAAATAGATTAATCCAATACCCCTTCAGGCTCCTTGCCCAGTAGGGGGTCTGCTTCTCTTCCCCCTCTCATGCTTGCTCTCTTTCATTCTCTCTCTCAAATAAATAAAATCTTTTTTAAAAAATAAAGTAAAAATATAATTTTTTTTTAGTTTTATCCTTGGGCAATTTCAATCTTTCCTTTATCTTCTGGAATTCATGTTTACATTCCACATCCCCTCCAGAATTTTATCCTAACAATAGATTTTATATTTGAACTGTTTTATTGGTCATCTTATATCTCTTTGTAATAAAATAAAATGAATTGAAATTTAAGGGTTATTTTCGAATTTCCTGTGATTACAGGAAAACTCAAAGTCATATTATTTCAATTGATCAAAACACATATTTTAAATACTTTTATGAATGGGGTGCCTAGTGGCTCTGTCCCTTAAGCTTCCAACTCTTGTTTTCTACTCAGGTCATGATCGCAGTGTCCTCAGATTGAGCCCCAGGTAAGGCTATGTGCTCAGCAAGGAGTATGCTTGAGATTCTCTCTCTCCCTTTCCGTCTGCCCCTCCCCACCCTGTATGCACACTCTCCCTCTCTCTGTCTCTCTCTAAAATAACTAAATCTTTTTTTTTTAAGATTTTTATTTATTTATTTGACAGGGAGAGAGCAAGAGAGAGAATGCAAGCAGGGAGTGTGGGAGAGGGAGAAGCGGGCTTCCGGTTGAGCAGGGAGCCGGATGTGGGGCTCCATCCCACCACCCTGGTATCAGGACTTGAGCCAAAGGCAGATGCTTAACAACTGCACCACCCAGGCACCCCAATAAATAAATCTTTAAACACTTATGTAAGTATTAAAGACAAAAGTAAAATTTTGTTGGAAATGCATCTTACAGAGATGGAACTGCTAATGCCAAGGAGTTCTCTTGTTTATTTGTTTTTCAAGTAGGCTCCACACTCAGCATGGAGAGGTAGGACTTGAACTCACCACCCTGAGATCAAGACCTGAGCTGAGCTCAAGAGTTGGGCCTTTAACCAACTGAGCCACCCAGGTGCCCCAAACTAGCTTATTTTTCATGGATGAGTATTGTTAAAATGGGAACAAGTTCAGCATCAATTCTATTCCAAGTCTTCAATTCCATGAATGTATACAATGACGAAACTTGTTCGCATAAATAAGTAGGTGAAAATGAATGGAGTTTTTAGTAATGCCACTTGATTCTTTGAACTCCTTCCAAATTATATGCCAAAAATAAATCACACAAAGACCTAACAAAAAAAAAAATACTTTTAATGATCTATCACCTGACAACTCTGATCAGGTTCTCTTTCAACTTTGCTGAAAGCAAGTAACAGAAAACCACCTGACTTCTAAAGGATGTGTTACCCATTCTCATTCACCAGTCAACTGTTCCTTTTTTGGCATCCTGAATATTTTTTTAAGATTTTATTTATTTAGGGGCACCTGGGTTGCTCAGTTGTTAAGCATCTGCCTTTGGTTCAGATCATGATCCCAGGATCCTGGGATCGAGCCCTGCATTGGGCTTCCTGTTTGGTGGGGAAGCTTGCTTCTCCCTCTCCCACTCCCCCTACTTGTGTTTCCATTCTCGCTGTGTCTCCCGCTGTCAAATACAGAAAATCTTTTTTTTAAATTGTATTTATTTATTTATTTGTCAGTATTTGTCAGAGAGAGAGAGAGACAGAGAAAGGGAGTACAGGCAGAGGGAACAGCAGGCAGAGAGAGATGCAGGCTCACCACTGACCAAGGCTGAGCATGTCTGAGCAAGCCCCACACAGGTCACCATCCCAGGACCGTGGGATCATGACCTGAGCTGAAGGCAGATGCTTAACCAACTGAGCCACCCAGGCATCCCAACCTGGAAATTTTTGCTTCCCCCTCCTACCCTCTCCTAAGACTTGGGATGGGGAAGAATTATGTTTTCCTTTTGTAGAGCCGGGGAGGGGCAATTGGGAAAAGGAAGACTGGAAAGAACTTTACACTCTGACCCCAGAGGTGTATCTTTAGGCAGATCACTTTTAGGGACAGCCATCTAAGGGAAGTACGGATCTGATAACCACATGCATTAAAACAGTCTCCTGCTCATACACATCTTGGAAAGTCTTTATAGACCATGAGTACCCACGTATCATATCTACTATCTTGGGCCTTTGGACAGTTTTTATATGTTCCATAGGTTGCCTCAAGGGAAAGCAAAAATTTTTTAAAAATAATAGTATGGGGCATTATGGTTTATAGATAACTTTCCACACACATACCATGCAAATTACTAACCTCAAACATTCAACCTCAAAGCCACTCTTTGAGATAGACCAGAAAGGTATTATCCTGTATTGTAAAGTAAGTACTATCAGAGAGTTTAACTGAAAAGTGTATATTAAGTGTATGTGCCAAACATTGTATTAAATCCTGGAAATGAGGGTTAAAATTTAGCTGAGCTGATCAAGCCACATGAAGAATGTAGGATTTGAACAAATTAAAAGATAGACAACTACATTTACATTTAATCAATTTGAGTTAAATCTTGAAGACTGAATAGAATTCTGTATGAGAGGGAATTAGGACTTAGAAGTAATAACATGGAAAAGCATAAAAATTTATTCATGACAGTCTTTATCGACCATGAGAAAGCAATCTAGAAAAGGAAAAAAAGACTTAAAGATTAGATGGCATTAAATCTTGAATAAAAAAATTAACTTTGAAAGACAACTGAAAAATATACTGAGATGTTTTTTAAAAGGTGTGATGATGGGCGCCTGGGTGGTTCAGTTGGTGGGGCGGCAGCCTTCGGCTCAGGTCATGAACCTAGAGTTCCGGGATTGAGTCCCGTGTCCAGCTCCCTGCTCAGTGGGGCTTCTGCTTCTTCCTCTGCTCCTCTCCTGTCTCATGCGCTTGCTCTCTCTCTCTCTCTCTCTCTCTCTCTCTCTCATTCTCTCTCTCAAATAAATAAATAAAATCTTTAAAAAAAAAAGGTGTGATGATATGATTAAAGTTATTTGTAAAAATATCTAACATATAGGAGATAGAAAGAAAACTGTGAAGAGAGTGAAATGGGGATTAAAGCAGGTATCAAAACCAGAAGTTCTCTCCCTCCCCTCCATTGCCCTCCCCCTCTTTGCTAACCTCCACCTCTACCTCCTTTCCCCTTCTCTCTCTCTCTTTCTCTCTCTCTCTCTCTCTCTCTCTCTCTCACTCTCTCTCGGCCTTGGTTCAGGTGCAGAGGTCATTAGTCTGCATCTCCACCCTCCTCCATAACCGCAATGGATAATGAGTGAGACAAAATGTCATTATCCCAGTCTCTGAAGTGTGTGGCTAAAGGACAGACTCATGGATGATGGAGTTCTTTCAGGTGGCATCAGGTGAGAGGAGTGATGAAAACATGAACCTGCAAGAAGCAGGGTCTACCAAACAGTGCACTGTGACCTATATGTAGCTAGACAAGTACTGAAATTAGTTTCTGGAAACTTTTATAACACCTTGACAGAGTAACTTTATGCCTACTGAATCTAATAATAAAAGATCAGGGCTTATATTTTTGATGTTATCACTTTATTCTAGTACTCTGGTAATTCACCTTTCATGTATTTTGCAAAAGTCCATTGGAAATTAAAAAAAAAAAGAAAGAAAGAAAGAAAGAAGAAAGAGAGAGAGGGGGGAGGGAAGAAAGAAATAAAGAAAGAGAGAGAGAAAAATAAGAAAGAAAGGAAAATACTCCTCTTTTATAGATTAAAATTCACTGTTGTAGAGTTCCCTCCTTCCCACTAGGAAAGTGTGTGATTCTATGCATAATTAGAAGTTACCTAATCACACATGACTGCGTCAGAATGATTTGATTGGGAACAGTATTCAAACTCATGGGCCGCATTACTAATGGAAGCAGATTAGCAATAATAACTTGAATTTCCCCTGCTTTTCCACCTGCCAAGCCTACTAACAAACTGAGGACACCTCTAGCTTTCGGGGAGCCTCTGGGGTGGGAGGTCTCTCCAACATTCACAGACTGCTCTCCCGGAGCCCCTGTCCCCTGTCCTGCTCTTCTCTGCTCTCAAGGTTCCTTTACCAGGATCAGAGGTGCAAGCCAAACAGCCAAAACCATGATATAGCTTGCAGAAATGGACATCACTGTGTTGACCTTTCTTAGGGGAACCCCGAAGCAGGCTGCTTGTACCCAATGTCTTAGAAGGTTTTCAGTGAAACAGCTCTTTATGTTTTACTCAGAGCTCTGTTTCTCTTCGGAACCTAGACATGCTTTCACGGGCCTAGATTGGCGACAGATTTGAGTAACAGCTACCCCAAGCTGTATTTATTACTCCCCATCCAATGACTAAGTCTTTCTTATAGAGCTTCTCTGTCTAATTCTCTTCCACTAAAATGAGTTCCGTTCTAAGAAAGTGTCAGCCCCGGTGCCAACAGTTTCTTTCAGGCCTGCCTCACCAGTTTTCCAGACAAGCCCAGACATGCTTGAATCCAGCAACAGACCCAACTGAGATTCAAGCTGACATTCCTGCTCCACCACACCCAAGAAACTTCTGGAAACAATGTCTCTAAAACATGCAGCTAAAGCACGCTTTCCACCTTTATTTCAGGTTCCTCTTTCCATGTATTGAGACTGCCATAGTGAGCAAGATCAGTAGCTGCAAAATGACCTCATCTGCTGATGAACTTGGGGTCTGAAGGAAGTATGCATGAAAAGATAGAACATCTTACAGAATGAAGGAATGATAGGACCTAAAGCTGAAAAGATCTAGAAATCAAATGAAATCTTCCCCAACCTGTGGATTGTCAGCCAACCAAAACACAACCAAATCATGATTATAGCTTCGTGTATAGGTGTTTTTTTTCTTTTGAAGAATTTATTTATTTGAGAGGGAGAGAGAGAGAGAGACAGAGAGACAGAGAGACAGAGAGACAGAGAGAGCATGCATACATGAGAGGGGGAGGGAAAAGCAGACTCTCTACTGAGCAGGGATCCTGAGACATGAGACTCCATCTCAGGCCCCTGGGATCATGACCTGAGCTGAAGGCAGACACTTAACCAACTGAGCCACCCAGGTGCCCCTAGTTTTATAGTTATATATTCACACACACATATATATTATAGTTAAAATTTGCCCATGTGCCCATTTTGAGACATAATTGCATTTGGTAGACAACTTCCCACAATAAGGAGATCTTATACAAGTCTGGTATTTTGGAGAGTTCCTCATTTCCAATATAGTAAAAATGCTTTCCTATGAACTATCAGTGAATGGGTAGTCAAATAACTTAAGGATAATTTGAATGAATAAAATGAAAGGTAAAAAACTTAAACACCACATTTTTTGGTCCTTTCAGGTATTTTATATCTGACTTGCTAACCAAATAACTTTTGTCAATGCTCAAAATGCTCTTTTTTTTTTTTTTTAAGATTTTATTTATTTACTTGACAGAGAGAAACACAACCAGAGAGGGAACACAAGCAGGGGGAGTGAGAGAGGGAGAAGCAGGCTTCCAGCTGAGCAGAGAGCCCGATGTGGGGCTCGATCCTGAGTCTCCAGGATCATGACCTGAGCCCAAGGCAGTCGCTTAACCAACTGAGCCACCCAGGCACTCCTCAAAATGCTCTTAATTACTAAATTTGAATTTGGTAGATTAATTACTAGGGCATACAAATTACAATACCAGTTAGAACTTTATCCATCAAATCTCTAAGAAGACAGGGAAAAATCTAAGCAAAATATGTAATGGGTGACATATTTAAGAAATATTTAACATATTTTTTTTAAAGCGACATTTCACCACCTTCTTTTAAAGGAAGACATTCCACCCCCTGCTTTTCCTAATGAATGTATGGCATCTATTTCGACCACTAACCTTACTCATACAATTTTTTCTCCCTGTGCTTCCAATTGTCCTATATTTTGTTATTTGTTTTATATCTACTTTGTAGCCCTTTACACGTCTTGGTAAATTATCTCAAATCATTGTTTTTTTAAATGTAACTCCACCCCCAACCTGGGGCTTGAACTCAGGACTCCCAAGATCAAGAGTCAGATGTTTACTGAGTGAGGCAGCCAGGCGCCCCTCAAATTAATTTTTAAAGTGAGATTTGTTGGTTTCTTTTGTTTTTGTTTTCACAGAATCTACTAATCCTCCTCCGGGTTCACTTCCGGTGTGGGTATCTGGACTGCCCAACATCACTTACAGCTAGGTTTGCCCATGTTACTAAGTTCTATAACGAATGAGCTATGAGAGGAAGGATCACATCCTTTTAAGGAAAGCCAGTTGCCCTCCCTCCTCTCGCTCTTCCGGTGTCTTGCCCTTGGGTTGGGGTAGAGACTTGAATATGGCAGTGATGTATGATATGCAACCATGCATACCAGAACCACACCCTAGGATAGCAGAGCCACAGAGAGAAGGGACCTGTGTCTCTAGATGAACAGGAATGAATCCACATCTAATTTTACAATACAACCCACTCCCTTAGACGAATAACTTAGATTTTTTGTAGGTAGAAAGAAATTTTTTATGTAGTTTGTCTGTTGTAAACCAGCCAAATCAATATCAATAATTGATACAGTTAAGTGAAAAAATAGTGTTCCTAACCACCTCCAGTTTGGTGCTGCCTGATTGGAACCAATTTTGCTCAAATAAACTCATAATTAAATTTTTGGTTTTTTTATTTTGGAAAAAGGAGAGGGGCAGAAGGAGAAAGAGAGTGAGAATCCTTTTTTAAAAAAAAATTTATTTATTTACTTGACAGAGAGAAACACAGTTAGAGAGGGAACACAAGCTAGGGGAGTGAGAGTGGGAGAAGCAGGCTTCCCATCCAGAAAGGAGCCCAATGCGGGGCTGGACCCCAGGATTCAGGGATTGTGACCTGAGCTGAAGGTAGATGCTTGACGCTTAACGCTTAATGACTAAGCCACGCAGTGCCCCAACAGTGAGAATCTTAAGCAGGCTCCGTAGCCATTGCAGAGCCCGAGTTGGGGCTCAGTCTCACAACCCTGAGATCATGACCTGAGCTGAAATCGAGTCAGACCCTTAACCAAGTGAGTCACCCAGGTACCCCCAAAATTGAAATTTTTTTTAAAAATTAAAAATAATAGGGGTACCTGGCTGGCTCGGTCCATGGAGCATGAGACTCTTGATCTCAGGGTCATGAGTTGGAGCTCCAAGTTGGGTATACAGATCACTACAAATAAATAAATAAATAAAATTTAAAATAATAAAATAAATAAACAGGAAAAAATGGCTTCTTATTTCCTAGAAATCTGAGACCCTCAGGAGTGAGGCCTTTAATTTTCTACTCCTTTATGTATGAAATCATTTATATTTATACTCATTTTTTTTCTTCTCTAAGAAAGTCTAAGCATTCTACTGCAGCAAACTCTTAGGTGTTCTAAAAAAAGAAACAATAATAACCATATATGTATGTATGGTGGGTGTCCCGCCTCCTGCCCCCCACGTTTTTCTTGGGCACTTGGCTAGCTAGCTGGAGGCATTTCCTAGCCTCCTCTATGCTCCTTTATATTCAGTTAGTTAACCTAAGCAATATTTGGTGAATCCAAATATTAGATTATTTCAGGTAGAGAGCAGTAGCTACCCAAAAAACTGTAAATATAACAGTATGCAAGCAAGGTGAAATTGCAGTTCTCTTTCTCCTTTTAGGTGCTCTGGTGACATATGAATAAAAGATACCTTCAGGACAAATACAAAACCATCTCAGCAGCAGGATTCTGTGCTCTGCAGTTACCACATGGAATCAGAAATCCAACAGCTAAGCATAGGACAGTTTAGGACAAGCATCACGAGAAATCTCTAAGATATCAGATAATAAAACAAAACTTGCTAGTCTGTAAACATAAGGGAAGTCTCCTAACTATTGAAGACAAGCTTTATACCTTGAATAAATTTAATGTCACTATTTCTAACATTCATCCTGTTGTTTAACAAATCACTAGCTTCCCCAACACAAAATCCCTTTTTAGCTTTCATTATGCCATTTAGTGAGGCTTCATGCAGATCCTGATAGTAAAAAATGTGTTAGCAGCAAACTCTGGAGAATGCCTCTGATAGAAGGCTAGCTAAAGACCATCGACTTGGGACTTTTTTCTTAGTATACTAGATGACTCTATAGAATTAAAACTTATGGGGCGCCTGGGTGGCTCAGTCGGTTAAGCGACTGCCTTCAGCTCGGGTCATGATCGTGGAGTCCTGGGATCGAGCCCCACATCGGGCTCCCTGTTCGGCTGGAAGCCTGCTTCTCCCTCTCTCACTGCCCCTGCTTGTGTTCCCTCTCTGGCTGTGTTTCTCTCTGTCAAATAAATAAAATCTTAAAAAAAAAACAAAAACAAAACTTAGGTTGTTGGCACCTACATAATATCACACAAACCAACTGAAATACAGTATTTTAAACTGTACCATGCAGTGATGGAAGCAATAATATGGAAGGAATATGGGTCCCTGAGTGACTGTTCTATGTAGAGCTAGAGGCCAGTCTACACTGACCAGGCTGCTTCATGGCACAGAAATAAATTATCTGACTCAAGCTACTGCATTTTGGGGTCTTTTTTTAATCACAACATGAAGTTTACTCAAATTAAGACTTCACATCTTGACCCATCCACTTTCATTTCTTCTTCTGTGTCTTCAAGCCCACCCCACCCTCTACTCTGGCTCCTTTTCAGTTTATGAACATGATTAAGTCCTTATTTTATTTTATTTTAATTAATTAATTTGTTTGTTTTTGAGAAAGAGAGAGTGTGAACATGCACTAGTGGGAGGAGAAGGGATAGAGGGAGAGAAATTCTTTTTTTTTTTTTTTGTAAAGATTTTATTTATTTATTTGACAGAGAGAAACACAGCTAGAGAGGGAACACAAGCAGGGGGAGTGAAAGAGGGAGAAGCAGGCTTCCTGCTGAGCAGGGAGCCCAATGCAGGGCTTGATCCCAGGACTCTGAAAGCAGATACTTTAACAACTGAGCTACCTAGGTGCCCCGAGGGAGAGGATATTAAGTGTGAAGCTTGATACAGGGGCTCGATCTCATAACCCAGAGATCACGACCTGAGCCAAAATCAAGAGTCAGAGGCTCAAGCCAACTAAGGCACCCAGGTGCCCACATGATCAAGTTTTTCCATCATTACAAATAAGTATTTCTTTTTTTCATCCAAACTCCTAAAAATATGAACTGTACTTGCTTGTTCCACTTTCTTACCTCCTATATACTGTCTTTTCTTTTTTTTTAAATATTTTATTTATTTATTTCAGAGAGAGAGATACAGGGAGAAAGAGAGAAGCAGATTCCCCACAGAGCAGGGAGCTCAACGCAGGGCTCAATCCCAGGACTCTGGGATCACAACCTGAGCTGAAGGCAGACTAATTAAGGACTGAGCCACACAGGTGCCCCCTCCATATACTGCCTTTCCACTACAGAATGATATCCATCCCCCACACTTTTTTAAAAAAGGTTTTACTTGTTTATTTTGAAAGGGAGAGAGAAAGAGGGAGTGAGTAAAAGAGAGAAAGCACAAGCAGGGAAGGCAGCTGGCAGAGGGAGAAGCAGGTTCCCCACCCAGCAGGGAGCCTGATATGGGACTCTATCCCAGGACACTAGGACCATGACAAGAGGTGAAGGCAGACTGCTTAACTGACTGAGCCACCCAAGCACCCCCCGCCCCAATGTATAAACTCTTATTGGCAAGTGGGCAAAAAAGTCATATAACATGTTCATGTAAGTTTCAGGAAATCCTCACTCTTTGTCCTCAGGCATGTCTACATGTGTCTTGTATGAGAGATTCACTCTGAGGTAGACGCAGCAATATCCAGAGAATCAGCCGGCCTTCTCTTCAGGTCTGTCAGCAGATGTCTCCAAAAATGGAATAGAAGACATTGGGGAGAGATGGATAACACGGAATCAAATAAAACTTAGACCAAGAAATTGGTAGGTTGCTGCACTACCCAGAAACTTACTATGTATTGAAGAGATTGTCTACTATGTGTCGGGCACTGTTCTTAGCACTGGGTGTATAACTATGAATAAAGCCAATAAAAATCTCTGCTCTCATGAAACTCATACTCTGGTCAGGTGTGTTCTTGGTTTTTATGTTCTTTGTTTAGTTTAGTTTAGTTTTGTTTTGGGATAGGTTTCTTCTTGCATCTCATCCACATAAGTGACAGGGCTGTAACATCTTTCTAACCAGCCATGTATCTGGGACATCATTTATTTCACCAATAAAAATGTATTTCTAACATCCCTTAATTAAGCTAATTAATGAAACTTCTGATATAAATCTCAATAAAGATCCTTGAAATGCTTAAGTAGCCACCTGGGGATTATAGATCCCTGATTAGAATACTTCATATTATAACTAACCTCCCCTAGAGTGTGAATTCCTAATAGGGTAACTCTAATGATACCTAACCTTCCCCAGAGTACAGATGAAAGCTAATTTACACACAAGCACATTACACTGTTTATAAGGAAGTGTTTAAAAGTAAATTATAACAGAAGTAACAGAACAATACAGGAAGAAGCATGGTTGTACAGCGCTCCTAAGTTTCACATACAGGTTTTAAAATACTGAAAGACACCATCTTCCTTAGGACCTTGGGTTCTCCTCATGATCCAGCAACCACAGAGACAACAAACAGCACATCCAGGGGCTTCCAGACCATTGTAGTATAACCTGGTTTACAATCATGACTGTAAACCATCATTCTGAATGCCCATCGCTTTTTACTCTAATGAGGCAACGCTTGGTGGGCTCCTGAATTTTTCAGGATGGGACCTGGTCACCAAAAGACCAAGCCACGATTAGAAGGTTAGAACTTCCACGGGGCACCTGGGTGGCTCAGTCGTTAAGCCTCTGCCTTCGGCTCAAGTCATGATGGGATGGAGTCCCACACTGGGCTTCTCCCTCTCCCCCTGCTTGTGTTGTGTTCTTTTTCTCTCATTGTCTTTCTCTGTCAAATAAATAAATTAAATCTTTAAAAAGAAGAAGAAGAAGGAGAAGAAGAAGAAGAAGAAGAAGAAGAAGAAGAAGAAGAAGAAGCAGCAGCAGCAGCAGCAACAGCAGCAGCTTAGACCTTCCAGCCTCACCCCCATCCTCTGGGGAGGAGAGAAGGAGTAGATATTGAGTTACTAATTTATCATGCCTGGGGCGCCTGAGTAGCTCAGTCATTAAGCCTCTGCCTTTGGCTCAAATCATGTGGGATCCAGACCTATGTCAGGCTCCCTGCTCTGTAGGGAGCCTGCTTCTCCCTCTGCTTGCTGTTCCCCTTGCTTGTGCTCTCTGTCAAATAAATACATAAAATCATAAAAAATAATTTATCATGCCTATGTGATGAAACCTCCATAAAAGTCTCTGAACTAAAAAAAAAAAAACAAAACGTCTCTGAACTATGGAATGGTGAATACATCCCATGTGCCCGGAGGATGGTGTACCTCAGCTCCAGCATTTGGGACCCTTCTGGACTCTGCCTTAGCTATCTATCTCTTCATCTGGATGTCCTTCCGTATCTTTATTTTTTTTTTAAGATTTCATTTTCTATTTATTTATATTTTAGAGATTTTATTTATTCATTTGACAGAGAGAAACACAGCTAGAAAGAGAACACAAGCAGGGGAAGGGAGAGAGGGAGTAGCAGGCTTCCCGCTGAGCAGGGAGCCCAATGCAGGGCTCAATCAGGGCTGGATGGCCAAAGACTGAGCCACCTAGGTGCGCCAAGATGTTATTTTTTTATATTTTTATTTTTTTAAAGATTTTATTTATTTGACAGAGAGAACACAGCCTGAGAGGGAACACAAGCAGGGGAGCGAGAGAGGGAGAAGCAGGTTTCCCGCCGAACAGGGAGCCAGATGTGGGGCTCGATCCTGGGTCTCCTGCATCATGACCTGAGCCCAAGGCAGTCGCTTAACCAACTGAGCCACCCAGGCGCCCCTCAAAATTTTATTTTTATATAATATCTACGTGAAATGTGAGGCTTGAACTCACAACCCCAAGGTCAAGAGCTGCCCAGTCCCTCGAAGGAGCCAGACGGGATCCTCTCATCAGTACCTTTTATTATACCCTTTATTAGATAATAAACTGGTAAATGTACATTAATTTCTCTGAGCTATTCTAGCAAATTACTGAACCTGAGAGGGGGTCATGGGAACACCAATTTAGGGTCAGTAGATCAGAAGTACAGGTGACAACCTGGAACTTGTAACTGGCATCTGAAGTAGGGACAGTCTTGTGGGACTGAGCCTTAACTTGTGGGTTCTGAAGGTAGGTCCAGGTAGATGGTGTCAGATCTGAATCAAATTGTGGGACACCCAGCTGGTGTTTAAGAACTGGTTCACACATCTGATGTCAAAAGTATGGTGTGTATGACAGTAGAGGAAACCACAGTGTGATTTTTCTGCACACTCGTAATGACAGGGGAAGTGAAACACATCCTTCCTTGACAACAACCTCTGAGGAAAAGAGATGATCAAGGACATCATGGGTTTCACTGGTGTTTCCATTATGTCCAAAACTTCTTTTCAAAGAAAGTAAAGTTGTATGGGGGTATATTTAGACGATCTGGCTAAGAGCTGAATAATAATTTTAGCCGAAGTATATGGTAAGTGAAAAAGACTAGTGAGGTATTGTTTTGAAAATATAGCTAAGGAGGGCACCTGGGTGGCTCAGGTGGTTGGGCAGCTGCCTTCGGCTCAGGTCATGATCCCGGAGACTGGGGATCGAGTCCCACATTGGGCTGCCTGCTCGGCAGGAAGCCTGCTTCTCCCTCTCTCACTCCCACCTGCTTGTGTTCCTTCTCTGGCTGTGTTTCTCTCTGTCAAATAAATAAAAAAAATCTTTTAAAAAAAAAGAAAATATAGCTAAGGAGATAGCATATTTCTCAGATTATTTAAAATAGTGGAAAGTAGGGACACCTGGCTGACTCAGTTGGTACTGTGTGACTCTTGATCTTAGGGTTGTAAGTTTGAGCCCCACATTGGGTGTACAGATTACTTAAAAATAAAATCTAAAAAAACAGAATAAAAAATAGGGGTCCCTTGGTGAAACAGTGGGTTAAACATCTGCCTTTGGCTCAGGTCATGATCCTGGGATCCTGGGATGGAGCCCCACATCAGGCTCCCTGCTCAGCAGGGAGTCTGCTTCTCTCTATCACTCTCCCCCTGTGCTTTTTCTTTCTCTCTCAAATAGATAAAAAAAATATTAAAATAAATACATATATAGATAGGTAAAGAGATGAAATAATGAAAAGTTCAAGGTGCCTGACTCGTTCAGTTGGTGGAACACGTGACTCTTGATCTTAGGGTCATGGGTCGAGCCTCACAGTGGATGTGGAGTTTACTTAAAGGAATTTTTAAAAAAATAACAAAAAGTTGAAAACTAGGAAATAGATGCAATAAGCAAATATTGAAAACCTATTATGTGCAAATCTTGTTCTTGCAAATTAATCTGAGCCACTTTGAGTATGCACAACCTTTAGGCTCTTTTTGGTAGATACAAGTAGCCAAAAAATTTTTTTCTCAAGTAAAAGCCAAGATTCCAGAGGGAAAATTGGGTCAGCATCCAGAATCCTCCAGTGTTCTGATCAGAGACAGACCTCTTGAAGGATTTAGCCTAGGGCATCTTTGCTAAGGATACAGGCTACAAGCCTCTTGGGACTTGAACACCCTACTTATATTAAGGCAGAGAGAAACTCTGGAATATTTTTAGATAATTATATATCTTGAATATCTTTCATTTTGCCCTAAAAAAAACCCCTCACTTCCCACATTCATCATGTTGGTCAACAAGCCACTGTTTTTACCAGTAAAACCCATTTCTCACACTTAGTAGGCAAATTGCAAAGAATCATTGTGACCAAGATGATGAGACATTTGTAAAAGCCATTTCTGACTGCCAGAAAATCACCACCCTGATCTGTGAATTCTTTTTTTCCCCTTTAGCTTTTCAGTGTTCACATTTTTATATGTATATAAAGCAGAGAGAATAGTATAATGAACACCCAAACACTCATCACCTAGATTTAATAACTCTTATGATTTCCTCATATTTGTTCAAGTATTATATAGTCAATTATAGACATCATGACATTTCACCCTTAATTACTTTAGTATGCACTTCCAACAATCTAAATACATTTCTCCATGATTACACGTAATAAAATTAACAGTAATCCCGTAATATCCTCTAATTCTCAGTCTGTACTCAGATTTCCACATTTGTCCCCAAAGTGTCTTTTATATTTGATTTTTAAATATCAGATCCAAGGAGAATCTGGCCCTGAATTTGGTTGTTAATGATTTGTACCTTCTGGGTTAGAGTGCTGGCAGCGCCCATGTTATGGTTTAAGCCAAATGGCACACCCACAGCAACATAATGTATGTGCTAAAATATTTTGAAGATAATGACAGACCTCACAATGACTTTACTGGATATTTTCACCAAAATTATCTTATCTATCTATCTATCTATCTATCTATTTATTTATTTATTTATTATTTTTTTAAGATTTTATTTATTTGACAGAGAGAAACACAGCCAGAGAGGGAACACAAGCAGGGGGAGTGAGAAAGGGAGAAGCAGGTTTCCCGCCAAACCGGGAGCCGGATGTGGGGCTCGATCCGTGGTCTCTGGGATCATGACCTGAGCCAAAGGCAGTCGCTCAACCAACTGAGCCACCCAGGCGCCCCTTATCTATTTATTTTTAATATAGATAGAAAGATAAATAGGTAGATAGATAGATTTTAACTAATCTTTACATCCAACATAGGGCTCATGACCCCAAGCTCAAGAGACACAGGGTCTACTAACTGAATCAGCCAGGAGCTCCCTCACCTTTTTCTTTCCCAAAGAGGAAGAAGGTGTCCAAAGAACTCAGCCAGACTAACATGTATTCTCTATAGAAAAGACCTTCCTAATCAATTTGGAAATTCTAAAGTTAAAAGCACAGATGGGGGCAGCTGGGTGGCTCCGTTGGCTAAGCGACTGCCTTGGGCTCAGGTCCTGATCTCACGATTGAGTCCCGCATCAGGCTCCCAGCTCAGCGGAGAGTCTGCTTCTCCTAAAAAGGAAATAAAAACACAGATGATTCCAACACTACACTTTGAGAAACTGACCCACAGTAGAACATGCAAGCTCTCAGAAATGACTCTAAAAACACTGTAGGATTGGTCTTCAGACCACTTTTCTACTCTTTTGGACCCACCTAGGTCCCCTGAGCTCTTCAGTGTTTACTGACAAGGCCAGGACTAGGGTGTGTGGAGAGGGGCCTAGGACTGAAAATGGATAGAAGCAGTATTCTCACGTGCCACGCCCCCACGGCCATGAGAGTAACATCTGAGATGATCATAGTAATCATAATCATAATCATAATCATAATTATAATATTTATTAAGTCTTTACTTTTGCCAGGCACTGTTCTAAGAACTTTGCGTGGATTAACTCATTGAATCCTCCCAACCCCATGAGCTGGAATTTGTAAAATCCCCATTTAGAGAGCCACAAAGGCCCTCACTAGAGCCTGGTCTCCTCTGGCTCTGCAAGGGTGAAAAAATCAGGCACCAGAGGATGTTCTCTCTCTGAAGCATCATCTGTCTTCTCTAGTCCATGTGGCTCTCAGGTCATACACACTGCCTGCTACGGGGTCTCCATGTGAGAAGGTGAGCTATCTCTTCCCCTTGGCCAATCGCTAATACTGTGAATCTCAGATAAACGGTGTAGTCCTTATAACACTCGAGCTGATAATGAACACTACATCTAAGATGATTTCCTCTGTTTTACGAAATATGAGAATAGGTTTGTTTGTGTGCTTAGCAGACTTGAATACTTTCAGAATATCGAGTCCCGAATCTGACAGTCTAAGCTCCACACTCAGACTTTTAATAGCTGGCTAACAGCTTTGCCAGAATTTTAGTTTATCAATCAGCAAAATGGGTGTGTGTTTCACATTGAACCTCCCTGAAGAGCTGTCGGGAGCCTCCTTCCTCTGCCATCACCAACTGCTTCTCTGCCATGGGACTTAACTCTAGTTTAAATAACAAAAGTGCATTTACTCAAAACAAACTCTGTATCTTAGCACTTGTGAAGCACAGTAAGGCCTCCCCTCCACCGCCTAAAATGTGGCTGTCTACACAGTTTAGCATATCACATGATAGTTCTCTTCCAGCTCTCAGCTAGGAGACCTCTTTCCGATGCTTCCAGCCCCAGAATTTTTAGCTCTCAAGATCCCCGGGGGCAGAAACAGTTCTGACCGCGACGAGCAGTTTGGCCAACAGGTTGCACACATGATAATCGGTATTTTTATTGATCCAACAAATCTGTGCTGAACACCTACTATGTGCCAGGATTTGTAAGGTCTGTGACCAAGAATTCAGAAGCCCCCTTTGGGTTGGAGAAACGGTGTATGAAGCCAAGAAACAGGAGAGCCGCAATTCCTAGAGGTGCTAGTAGGCTTTGGAGAGAGCAAGGCATTCGCACTGGTGCTCTCCACTAGAGAAAATGTCTGTGAAGGACCAGACACAAAGCAGGTTCTGTCTCAGATATTTGAATCTATTCCATCTACACCATTTGGCTGGCAGGAAGTCCCTGCTCTCTGTGGATTTGCTAATGGGAGACACAAACCTCTGACATAATGAAGTGGCAAGAGATGTGTTTTATTCCAGCTTTCCTCGAAGGGCAAGAACAGCAGCAGAAGTTTCTTAGGTTAATCCCAGGTGCCCATTTCCATGAGGGTGCGCATGCTGTAGGCAGTCTTCTGTTTAGCACAACAAGCTTCAGCTCTGTAAGAGAGAGTACATGAATTCGTTTATATCCATCAACAACACCAAAAGGGAGGCTTAGCAATTAAAGTTAGGACACTGGGCCCTATTTTAGTTTTATTTTATTTTGGGGGAGCTGATTTAGAAAGAGACGGTCTGGTCTGTTAGAAGGGGGTTGCTTGTACTGTTTTCTTGCCTTGTTCAGCTCCATTCTTGCTCCTGTCTGACACCGACACAAACAAGCTACATATAGGCTGAAAACAGTTCCCTTGAGCATAGTCAGCAAACTATGAATCTAGGGGTATGCTAGATTTTAGAAGTTTAAATCAGGGGCGCCTGGGTGGCTCAGAGGGTTAGGCCTCTGCCTTCGGCTCAGGTCATGATCTCGGAGTTCTGGGATCGAGGCCCGCATCAGCTCTCTGCTCAGCAGGGAGCCTGCTTCCTCCCCTCTCTCTGCCTGCCTCTCTGCCTATTTGTGATCTCAATCTCTGTCAAATAAATAAATAAGATATATATATTTAAAAAAAAAAAACACAAAAACCAAAAAAAACCCCAGAAGTTTAAATCAGACAATGATTCAGAAAGTTTGCTTTTAAAGCAGACAGCTAATACGAATTATTGCTCAGAAGAAAATTTTAATGCAGCCCAAAGATAATTAGCTACAAAACCCAAATTAGATGCAGTACTTGCTAAATCGAGTTTCTGTAACTCAGGAAAAAAAAGATTCTGAAGCAAAGCCTACAAAGTTATAATGAAAAAAGCCATCTGCTAAGCCTGGTCTGATTGACTTGGTCAAGTGGTATATAAATTAAATCCATCTGAAGAATCTGATCTCCAAATGGGATTTTCATTTCCATAAGACTACAGTTTAAAAATGTACATGAAGTAAGAAAGTAAGAGTAAAATCATTTCCCGCCATGGCTGGTGAACTTGGCAGCCCACGTGGAAAATGAGCCAGCTCTTCCCCTGCTGAACAAATCCATTCAAAATGATTTCATAGTTTTCCTTCCTCATCCTTTGGAATGTGGAAGCCATTTTCCAGTGGGTTTTTAAAAAAAAATTCTGAATTTAACCCTTTGAAAGAAGATGTTTATTCTCTTTTTTGCTTTTGTTTTTCTAAGGATATATAGAATAATGCATTGGGGATTTATTATTATTATTATTATTATTAGCACAAATGCTGTAGGCAGGAAGTTGGCTTCATCTTATTTAAATAGGACCCATGGGAAATAGTTGTGACTAATATAATGCAAAGTTCTGTAATTGAACTAATGTGATATTGTAGCCCCCTGCCAGGAAATACCAATGCAGGTACATTAAATGATACCAGAAAAAAAATTTTTTTGCTTTGATATTGCAAAATTAAGTAAGTTAACTAAAAATCAGTAGTTAAAGACTGCTAGCTCTTGCAGTCAGGTTGGATTTGTTTTGGGGTGTCTTTCTCCCCTGGCCTAATTACTAATTAGCTCATATTTTATGCCAAACTCTATTCCA
Organism: Spilogale gracilis; assembly: GCA_004023965.1. NCBI lineage: Eukaryota > Metazoa > Chordata > Mammalia > Carnivora > Mephitidae > Spilogale > Spilogale gracilis. Next base: position 28,981 of record PITA01012377.1, on the reverse strand, counting down.
GGCAAAAAAAAAAAAAGATACATATACATTATTTGCTTATATATGCATAAGCTATACCTTCTGGAAGAGAAATACACCAAATAACTACTTTTTGCATTTTTTGTACATTTTTTAGTATTGATTAAGTTAATTTGCATATTGGGAATCCACAAAATGGAGGCTGTGCCAGTGACCCAGACCATGTCATGTATCTAAAACTAAGCAGCTTGCACTTACAGGAAACACCTGTCAAGGAGTCCTGACATACACCACTCACAAACTTCTTTCTTTTTTTTTAAAGATTTTATTTATTGGGGCACCTGGGTGGCTCAGTAGTTAGGCCTCTGCCTTTGGCTCAGGTCATGATCCTGGGGCCCTGGGATTGAGCCCCGGGATCGAGCCTTGCATCAGGCTGCCTGCTCGGTGGGAAGCCTGCTTCTCCCTCTCTCACTCCGCTGCTTGTGTTCCCTTTCTGGCTGTGTTTCTCTCTGTCAAATAAATAAGATATTTTTTAAAAAAACATTTATTTATTTGACAGAGATCATAAGTAGGCAGAGAGAGAGGAGGAAGCAGGCTCCCTGCTGAGGAGGGAGCCAATGCAGGACTCAATCCCAGGACCTTGAGCTCCAGACCTGAGCTGAAGGCAGAGGTTTTAACTCACTGAGCCACCCAGGTACCGGATACCCCAAAGGTTCTAACTCAGCTTTTGCTAGTTTACCTTACTCAGAAAACAGGACCTGCTAACCTTATAAGGAAATTGCAGACCTACTAACCAATCACACCATTTCTGGGTTGCCTCTTTTAATGTTTTCTAAAACCCTCTTGCCCAAAATACCTTAAGAAGAATGCTCAAATGCTTGTGAGGCACTGTATGTATTCCCCCAAACCATAGATTATTTTCCCTTGAATAAAGCACATCAGATTTGTTACCAAATTTTTTTAAAAGATTTATTGGGCGCCTGGGTGGCTCAGTGGGTTAAAGCCTCTGCCTTTAGCTCAGGTGATGATCTCAGAGTCCTGGAATCCAGATCAGAGTCAGGCTCTCTGCTCAGCAGGAAGCCTATTTCTTCCGCTCTCTGCCTACCTCTCTGCCTATGTGATCTCTCTCTGCATCAAATAAATAAATAAAATCTTAAAAAAAAAAGATTTACTTATTGGGGTGCATGGGTGGCTCAGTCATTAAATGTTGACCTTCAAGTCAGGTCAGGATCCTGGGGTCCTAGGATCAAGCCCTGCATCAAGCTCCCTGCTCTCTGGGAAGCCTGCTTCTCCCTCTCCCACTCCCCCTGTTTGTGTTCCTTCTTTGGCTGTCTCTCTGTGTCAAATAAATAAATAAAATATTTTTTAAAAAAGTATTTATTTTAGAGAGAGAGAAAGTGAGGGAAGAGGGCATGGGGAGAGGGGGAGAGAATCCCAAGCAAACCTGGCCCTGAGCACAGAGCATGATGCATGGCTAGATAAGACCAGAACCAAAACCAACAGTTGGACACTTAACCAACATGCCACCCAGGGGTCCCTATTAAATTATGTTTGTCATTTGACGGTATATATTCATTCACATTAATCCAAATTGAGAAAGGTTCTACAGTGTTGGGGAGTAAGAATATCCTATTCCCTTCAAGTTACTTTTACTGAACGAAGAATCAAATTGACATGAGGAAGATTAATAAAAGAAAATAAAATTTAATAACATCTGCATGGGGAATCCATATATACATTGAAATCCAAAAATAGTCAAGCAGGGGCTCCTGGGTGGCTCAGTAAGTTAAGTGTCAGATAAGATCATGATCCCAGGGTCCTGGGATCCAGCTCCACATTGGGCTCTCTGCTCACTGGGGAGACTGCTTCTTCCTCTCCCCCTGCCTGAACTTTACCTGCTTATGTACTCTTTCTCTCTCTCTGTCAAACAAACAAACAAACAAAATGTATTAAAAAAAAGTCAGGCAAAATAAGGTATATATGCCCTCCTGAAGAGATGAGGGTAGGGTTCTGGGACTTCCAAGGGAAGGAACACAACTCACAGAGCAGTAAGAAGAGCTGATGTTTGTTAAGTAGATATTTGTCCCGCCACAGAGATGGGTCACTCAGAAAAATTTTTCTTTGGTAATAACCCTAATTCTGGGAAAGACCCCCAGTTTATATTCTTCTATGCAGTTAAGGGAAGGGAAATTTTTCTTTTGAGCTCACAGGGTCTTGACTGACTTCAGCGCAGAATGATCTTCATGCCAAAGTGGGCCACCTTCTCCCTACAACAGGAGAAGTCTTTCCAGGTCTACTTCACAGCTGCCCAATTTTTCTTTTAAAAACAAGGAGGGGCGCCTGGGTGGCTCAGTTGGTTAAGCCCCGGCTTTTGGCTCAGGTCATGATCCTGGAGTCCCAGGATCGAGTCCCACATCGGGCTCCCTGCTCGGCAGCGGGAAGCCTGCTTCTCCCTCTCTCAGTCCCTCTGCTTGTGTTCCCTCTCTAGCTGTTTTTCTCTCTGTCAAATAAATAAATAAAATCTTAAAAAAACAAAACAAAACAAAAAACAAGGAATATTGTAAGTTTGTTTCAGCTTTGTTTTTGTTGCAGTGAGGAATATAACTCTTTCTGAGACTTTTTAAAAATATTTTATTTATTTATTTGACAGAGAGATCACAAATAGGCAGAGAGGCAGGCAGAGAAAGAGAGGGAAGCAGGCTCCCTGCAGAGCAGAGAGCCCAATGTGGGCCTGGATCCCTGGACCCTGAGATCATGACCTGAGCTGAAGGCAGAGGCTTAACCCTCTGAGCCACCCAGGTGCCCACTTTCTGAGACATTTTAAGGACAATTTAAGAAACTACATATATGTTTTCCCTAAACCCCAATCTTTATTTTCATACAAAGGCTAATATAGAAAAATATTAATCTGTATCCTTTTTTTAACTCCCAAAATATATTTGACAAGGGAGCAGAATCTGCAAAAACTGAATATCCACATCCAAAAAAATGAATTTAGATATAGACTGTACACCTTTCACAAAAATTAACTCAAAATGGCTCATAGACCTAAATGTAAAATGCAAAAGTATCACTCTCTTAAAAGAGGACATTGGAGAAAACCTAGATGATCCTGGGTGTGATGATGGCCTTTTAGATACAACACCAAAGGCCAATCCATGAAAGAAAGAATTGGTAAGCTAGATTTCATTAAAATTAAAAACTCTGTTCTTATGAAAGAAACTGACAAAATATCAAAAGTCAAGTCAAGTCACTGATGAGAAAATATTTGTAAAGACTTATCTGATAAAGGACTTTATCCCAAATATACAAAGAACTCTTAAAACTTAACAAGTGGATATAATAAAAATATATTTGATCTTTGTTCCCAATTCCTCACATAGAGCTCCAAAAACTCTTGGAATTTCTTAAGTGACAAGAGTATCTTCTGTTATTCATTACCAGCCCCTTTCTACCAGTTCTGAGTTTATGCTAATGAGGTAACTCAGAGAACCATCCTAAGAGAGAGCCTGACCCAGTGATCAGAAGGTTGGAACTTTCAGCTCCACCCACAATGGGATGCGGGTAGAAAAGGGAGGCCAGAGTTTGAGCTCTGTAACAAGGCTTGACAAAGAGATTGGAAGAGTTTCTGAATTGGTAAACACATTAAAGTTCCAGGAGGGGGTGTGTCCAGACTGGGTGCAGAAACTCCACACGCCTCCCATCCTATTCATTGCCCTACCCATCTTTACATTTGGCTGTTTCCGAGTTGTATCCTTTATAATAAATGTGTAAACTTAATGAACATGTTTCCCTGGATTCTGTGAGCTATTTTAGCAAATTACTAAATGCAAAAGGGGTTCATGGGAAACCCCTGAGTTTGTGGCTGGTTAGGCAAAAGTGTGGTAGCCTGGGCACCTCATTTGCAGTTGGCATCTGAATTGGGGACAGACCTCTGAGTGTGAGCCTTTTTATCTGTGGCATCTGATACTGACTCTAGGTAGATAGTGCCAGAATTTAATCAAGTTGTTGGACACCCAGTTGGTCACTGAGAATTAGAGAATTTGAGAATTGATTGGTGTTGGAAAAGACACCATGTATTTGGTGTTGGAGGAAAAAAAACCCTCATAATAAGAAAACAAACAACCCCATCCTGAAAGAAAAAGAAAGAAGAGAAGAGGAAAGAAAAGAAAGGAAAGGAAAAGGAAAAAAGAAAAGAGAAGAAAAGAAAACAACCAGATTTTAAAATGCACAAAAGACTTGAACAGGCACCTCACCAGAAAAAATACACAGAGGGCAGGTAAGCACACACAAAGATGCTCAACATCATATGTCATTATATGTCATTATGGAATTGCAAATTAAAACGATGAGATACTATTAAAAACCTATTACCATGACCAAAATACAAAACACTGACAATACCAAATCCTGGCAAAGATGGGGAAGAGTGGAAACTCTCATTTACTGTTTGTGGGGATGCAGAATGCTATGACTACTTTGGAAGACAATTTGGCAATTTCTTACAAAACAAAACCTACTCTTACCATATAATCCAGCAAACAAGCTCCTTGAAATTTACCCAAGTGTAGAAAATTTATGTCTACACAAAAACCTATATCTGCATGTTTTTAGCAATTTTATTCACAATTGCCCAAATTTGGAAATGACCAAGATATCTAGCAGGTGGATGGGTAGATCCTGCTAAACAATGGCATATTATTTAGAACTAAAAAGAAATGAGCTATCAAGCCATGAAAAGGCGTGGAAGAAAATGAAGTACATATTAGTAAGTAAAAGAAGCCAATCTGAAAAGGCTACATACTGCATGATTCCAACTATAGAACATTCTGGAAAAGGCAAAGCTATAGATATATAAAAAAATCAGTGGTTCCCAGGGGTTACAGAAGGGAGGGAGGGATGAACAGGCAAGCAGAGGCATTTAGGGCAGTGGAACTATTCTCTATCCTATAAGGGTAGATACACGTCATTGTATATTTGTCCAAATCCATAGACTGTACACCACCAAGATTGAACCTTAATGTAAAATATGGACTTTGGGTGATAATGTATTAATATGGGTTTGATTGTTAACAAATATATCACCTTAGTGCCAGATAACGGGGGAGCCTGTTGCTTGTGTTGGGGAAGGGAGTTTATGGAACACTCTGTATTTTCCTCTCAATTTTGTTGTGAAACTAAAACTGCTCTAGAAAATGAAGTCCAGGGGTACCTGGGTGGCTCAATTGGCTGGGTGTCCAACCTTTGGTTTCGGCTCAGATCATGATCTCAGGTCCTGAGATTGAGCCTCATGTTGGACTCCATGCTCAGCATCGAGTCTGCCCCACCCTCTGCCCGTCCCCCAGGTCTTTCTCTCATAAACAAAAACTTAAAAAAAAAAGTGAAGTTTAGGTTTTTTTTAAATTAACTAAAAAAGTAATTGAATATGTATCTTGGAGACATTTCTATATTGGCATTTTGAGGGTTTTTTTTCAGTTTATTTTCTAGTTCTATGGTTGCATGTATTAGTATTCATATTACCAGTTACTTACCAATAGCCATTTATGTGTTTTCTTTTTTTTAATAACTAATTTTTAAATTTGCTTTTAAAGATTTTATTTATTTATTTGAGAGTGATAAAGAGAGCATGAGAGGGGAGAAGTCCAGAGGGAGAAGCAGACTCCCCACAGAGGTGGGAGCCTGATGTGGCACTCGATCCCCGAACTCTGGGATCATGACCTGAACCGAAGGCAGTGGCCCAACCAACTGAACCACCCAGGTGCCCCATTTATGTGTTTTATAATCTTTTGCAGGTATTACAAACCATGCTGTTGTAGTGTATGTCATCTCACAATGTTACATGTGTATTTTTAGGGTAAGTATGCATTTGTAATTTTTACAGGTGCCACCGAATTGTTGCTATAGAGGTTGTATCAATTTATGCTCTTTTTTTGTTTTTTTGTTTTAAAGATTTTATTTATTTACTCATTTGACAGAGAGAGAGAGAGTAGGAGAGCACAAGCAGGGGGAGCAATAGAGGGAGAGGGAGAGGCGGGCTCCTCGCTGAGCAGGGAGCCCGACGTGGGGCTCCATCCCAGGACCCTGGGATCATGACCTGAGCTGAAGGCAGATGCTTAACTGACTGAGCCACCCAGGTACCCCAAAATATTGAATTTTATTTTATTTATTTTTAAATATTTTACCTATTTATTTGAGATAGAGAGCAAGAGAGAGTGAACAAGAGCTGGGGGGTGGGCAGAGGGAGAAGCAGACTCCCGCTGAGCAGGGAGCCCAACTCCAGGTTTGATCCCAGGACCGCCACATCACGACCTGAGATGAAGGTAGATGCCCAACTGACTGAGCCACCCAGGCACCCGAAAATATTAAATTTTAAATGGACTATTTCAGTTTTTATAAGGTTTTTTAAAAAAGATTTTACTTATTTATTTGACAGAAACACAGCTAGAGAGGGAACACAAACAGGGGGAGTGAGAGAGGGAGAAGCAGGCTTCCTGCCCAGCAGGGAGCCTGATGTGGGGCTCAATCCCAGGACTCCACGATCATGACCTGAGCTGAAGCAGCCGCTTAACAACTGAGCCACCCAGGTGCCCCCAAAATTTTATCTATTTATTTGACAGAGAGAAAGAGAGAGAGAGAGAGAACACAGGAACTGGGGGAGGGTTGGAGGAAGAGGGAGAGACTGACTCCCCTCTGAGTAGAAAGCCTGATGCAGGGCTTGTGGGGCTCAATCCCAGGACCCTGAGATCATGACCTGAGCCCAAGACAGACACTCCAGTGACTGAGCCACTCAGGTGCCCCTATTATTTCATTTTTAATATGTATAGCCCCATCGGATTAAAAACCATGAAACTCATTCTATATATGGGGAAACTTAGACTAAGAGAAATTAAGAAACATGCCCATGGTCACACTCCAGTTCTGTTGTTCCTGGGATTCCAAACTCAACCTGCTTTCCTTGGCACCTCTCACTTTGTCTGTCAAACTATATTTTTATGTAGCCATTAATTTGATCTTTAGTCAAAGGTAAATACATCTTGTAATCAGAGCTTCAGAGGAGGAAGGGGTAATCAGAGATAACATATTGGCACATATCATTTCAATCAAAGCAAATGACTTGATATTTTAATTATTCCATGAGACTCTTTTATAGGGAAATTTATCATTTTCCTTGCACTTTTATAAAATGGCACAGCAGCCCTTTTTCATTCTAGCATCTTAAAGGGCAGAGCTCATACTCTCGTGTAAAATAATTAGTGGGCTTTTCTCTTTGGCATACTACAAACCACTATTAAGTTAATATTTCTCACTCATTTGTCATAGAACAGGCACTATGCTAAGAGCTGGGTTAGAACGGTGAACAAAACAGACACAGTCTCTACATTTATGGGAGCCTCTATGTTAATGGAGAGGCATATATTAAGAAATAATTTATGAAGTGTGAATATTGCTCTGATGGGAAATACAAGGTGATTTGAGAGCATGTACTAGGGTACAGGGCAAGTCTTGGTGTGTGTTGACAAGTTCTTTAGGAAGAAAATTTGAACCAAAATTTTCAGAAAGTGTGATCAAGGAGATCTGCTCGAGGGACTGAGAGGACTCCAGGATGCCCAGAAAATTGGTGAGGGCGAGAACATCCACATTAAGGTTGAAGAAGGAAACGTGAGCTAGGAAGCATGAGGGCCTCTGTGGTACTTGAAGGCATGTTGCTCTTTGGCCCAAAACTAATGGGAATCCTTTGAAAAGTTTCAGCAGTTTCTGTTCACACTTTGGGCAACAAAGGAGGTTTTTCTTTTCCAACACCACTTCCTCAACTATCTCACACCAGCTGGATGTGCAACGATTCATTTCAATGCGGATGCTATCTGTAATTAGCATCAGCTCCCACAGGTTAAAGAACTTCATCCCACAAGGCGGCTCCCACCACAGACACCAATTACAGGCCTGGGCCCCTCTTCCTTCTGACTTACCGACTACAAATGGAGGGTTCCCATAACCCGTTCCCAGGTTTGATAATTAGCTAGAATGACGCCTAGAGCTCAGGAAAAGGGCTTTGCTTTCTATTGTTGCTTTCTTGTAAAAGTTGGAACTTAGGAGCACCTGGCAGACTTGGTCAGTGGAGCATGAAACTCTTGATTCTTGGAGTGGTGAGTTCAAGCCCTATGTTGGAGATTACTTAAAAATAAAATCTTAAAAGTGTACTTGGGTGGTTCAGTTGGTTAAATATCTAACTCTTTTTTTTTTTTTTAAGATTTTTTATTTATTTGACAGAGAGAAACATAGCCAGAGAGGGAACACAAGCAGGGGGAGTGAGAGAGGGAGAAGCAGGCTTCCTGCCAAGCAGGGAGCCCAATGCAGGGCTCAATCCCGGGACTCCGGGATCATGACCTGAGCCGAAGGCAGACGCTTAACTGAGCGTCTGAGCCACCCAGGCATCCCTAAACATCTAAGCTCTGGTCTTGATCTCAGGACTGTGAGTTCAAGCCCGGTGTTGGGCTCCATGTTTGGTGTGGAGTCTACTTAAAGAAAAAAAAAACTAAAACATTTTTTAAAAAGATTTTATTTACTTATTTGACAGAAAGATACACAGTGAAAGAGGGAACACAAGCAGGGGGAGTGGGAGAGGGAGAAGCAGACTTCCCACTGAGCTGGGAGCCCGAGGTGGGGCTTGATCCCGGGACTCAGGGATCAAGACCTGAGCCAAAGGCAGATGCTTAACAACTGAACCACCCAGGTGCCCCTAAAACAAATATTTGTAAAAAGTAAAACAAATATTTTTTTAATTACTAAAACAAAAAACAAACTTTAGGGGTGCCTGGTTGGCTCCTAGGAAAAGCATGCAACTCTTGACCTCAGAGTCATGAGTTCAAACCCTGTGTTGGGTGTAGAGATTACTAAAGAAAGAAAAAGAAAAGGAAAAAAACTCAAACAGCCAAATGGAAGAGATGCAAAGTGTGGGGAAGGAACTTGGAGGTCCAATGCCCTCTGAGTGGCCACCCTTTGGACAACTTCATGTATATTCACCAACCCAGAAGTTCTCCAAGCCCCATACTTTAGGTGTTCTGTCGGAGGTTTCATTGTGCAGGCATAAGTGATGAAATCACCCAGCACTGGTAACTGAACTCAGTCTCTGGTCCATCTCCCTTCCCCAGAGTTTGAGGGGTAAACTTCCAAGCTGGAAGTTCCAACTCTCTAATGACAGGGTTTGGGTTTTTCAGTGAACAGCCTCCACCCTGGAGATATCTAGGAGTCCCCCACCACCAGTCACCTCAATACCATACAAAAGACTGTCATCGCTCCAGAGCTTTCAGGGTTTTACGAGCTGCATACTAGGAACTGGGGACAAAAACGAAATATTTATCATTTATGGTATTGCAGGTTTCAAGTGGAAGGATATGCTCAGGTTTCCATTTTTGAAAATACCACTCTGTAGGATGGAAAATGGACTGGGGGAGATAAATCAAAGTGAGTGTTGATGAAAGCCTGACTCAGAGGATGGAGGAAGCGCTGGAAAGAAGAGCACACACAGGGGATATGAGAGAACAATAGCAGGATGGGGAGTTGGCGTGGATGGCGAAGGTGAGGCAGGAAGCATGTCAGGGATAGCTCCTTGGGGTCTGTCTGTGCAGCTGGAAGGAGAGTGATGAAGGAATCATGAGGTAAGAACTGGAGGAGGACTAGGGTTAGAGGGAATGTGTGTGAATTCGGTGTGTAGCACATTCTATTAAAGGTGATCTTGAGACATTCAAGTGGGATGCTTGTCAAACAAGCAGCTGGAGATACTCATTCACAGCCATGATATGCTTCCAGATAGCTCCGGCTACAGATATTCCTAAGGTCACCTAGCGACATAATATAAAGTGAGAAAAGCCAGAGGCTGAAGCAGGGGCTAATTCCCTAGTTCAGGAATTTGACCAACTCTCCTCTCTTCCAGTCTTATCTTTTGATCTCTAATAGATACTGAATAAATGCTTGAAGAATAACATTTTATTTATTTATTTTAAAAAATATTTTATTTGTATGTGACAGAGAGACAGCTAGAGAGGGAACTCAAGCAGGAGGAGTGAGAGAGGGAGAAAGAAGCAGGCTTCCCACTGAGCAGGGAGCCCGATGTGGGGCTTGATCCACACTTAATAACTGAGCCACCCAGATGCCCCGAAGAATAACATTTTATATATATGTGCATATATATATATATGACATATCATATATATATGTTTTTATTTATTTGACAGAGCGAGATCGAGCACAAGCAATGGGAGAGGCAGAGGGAGAGGGAGAAGCAGACTTCCCACTGAGCAGGGAGCCTGATGTGGGGCTCGATCCCAGGACCTCAGGACCATGACCTGAGCTGAAAGGCAGATGCTTAATTGACTGAACCACTGAGGTGCCCCTAACAAATATTTTTAAGGATTATTCAGATGTCATTCTGGACTGGTCATAAGGGCAAATAAAACATCACTGGTTCGGGGGACGCCTGGGTGGCTCAGTTGGTTAAGCGACTGCCTTCGGCTCAGGTCATGATCCTGGAGACCCGGGATTGAGTCCCACATCGGGCTCCCTGCTCGGCGGGAAGTCTGCTTCTCCCTCTCTCACTCCCCCTGCTTGTGTTCCCTCTATGGCTGTGTTTCTCTCTGTCAAATAAATAAAATCTTAAAAAAAAAAAAATCACTGATTCGGGCGCGTGGGTGGCTCAGAGTGTTAAGCCTCTGCCTTTGGCTCAGGTCATTATCTCAGGGTCCTAGGATCGAGGCCCACATCGGGCTCTCTGCTCAGCAGGAAGCTTGCTTCCCCCTCTGTCTCTGCCTGCCTCTCTGCCTACTTGTGATCTCCCTCTCTGTCAAATAAATAAATAAAATATTTTAAAAAACCCAAAAAACAAACAAACAAAAAAACATCACTGGTTACTTTCCTTATTCCCCCTCAATTACACAATTTTAAGAAAAGAGATAATGCCAGGAATCATTTTTCAGTGTTTGCCTATAGCACAGAAGAGAACCCTGGCCAATATCTGTAAAGGCTACAAAGGATACAAATCAACAGCCAGATGAGGAGACACACAGGGTCAGGTCCCTGATAGAGGAGCTTCTACCCTCATGGAGCCTGGTGGCACGGGCTAGCATTCTGGGTCCCTAAGTGTAGAAGCTCTCTGAAAAAATAAAAAAGAATAAAAATGCCATCCTCTTGCTTTGTTTTTTTGTTTTTTTGTTTTTTTGTTTTTTTTTATGGAGGCTTCATTACATAGTCATGATTGACTATGCCACTGGCCACTGGCAACCTCCAGTCCCACTCCTCTCCCCAGAGGTCAGGAACAGGGTAGGACTCAAAGTCCCTACCTTCTAATTCTGGCAGCAGCCCCCACACTTGGATGGGAGGCAGAAGTCACCTTCATCCATAAGAAGACACCTATTTCACCTTTATGGCTCAGAAGCACTTTGAGAAACTGTGGATGAAGGCCACATATATCTGAGAAATATATTTCGGTCATTTATTTGAGAGAGAAAGAATGAGAGAGAGAGAGCATGAGAGAGAGGGGAGAGGTCAGAGGGAGAAAAGCAGGCATCCCGTCGAGAAGGGAGCCTGATGTGGGGCTCAATCCTGGGACTCCAGAATCATGACCTGAGTTGAAGGCAGTCGCTTAATGACTGAAAGGCGCCCCTGAATATATGTTTCTTATATATCGTTATATCACACACCATCCCATAGAAGCAAATTCCATCTTCGTCTCTCCCTGTACTCAAGGTATGCTTCACACAGCGCCACCCACCATCCCAACAGAGGACTTGGCCTTTCTTTGGTTATGGGACTGTCTCCCTAGAAGACCGAGAGCTCTTTAAAGGCAGGTACATTATCTTACTCCATCTTTCTATCTACAGTACCTTGCTCAGCATGAAGTAGGAAGTGCTCACACATTTTTTTTTACACAAATACACTTTATCTTTCAGAGCAGTTGCAGGCTCACAGCAAAATGAAGCAGAAAGCACAGAATTTCCCTAGAACCCCTGCTCCCATACACGCAGCCTCCCACACTAGGAACACCCTGCATCTGAGCACTGTGTTGGATGTAATTGACGCACTTGCATTGACACATCATCATCTAAAGTCCATAGCTTAGAGTTCACTCTCGACATGGGAAATTGTACAGGTTTGGACAAATGTATACTGGCATGTATCCACCAGTCATAGTGACGCACAGAATAGCTTCACTGTTCTAGAAATCTTCTGCATTCTGCCTGCTCCTTCTTCCCTTCTCTGACCCCTGGGAATCACTGATCTTTTTATTGACTCCATACTTGGGCCTTTTCCAAAATGGCGTGTGGTTGAAATCACACAGTCTGCAGTCTTTTCAGATTTGCTCCTTTCACTTAGTAATATACATTTAAACTTCTTTCATATCTTTTCATGGCTTGATTGCCCATTTCTTTTTAGCGTTAAATATAATACTCCATTGTTTAGATGCACCACAGTTGATTTATCCACCCACCTACTGAAGGACATCTTGGTTGCCTACAAATTTTGGCAATTACAAATAAATCTGCTATAAATATCCATGTAGAGTTTTTTAAAAAAAGATTTGGTTTATTTATTTGACACAGAGAGAAATCACAAATAGGCAAAGAGGCAGGCAGAGAAAGAGGCTGGAAGCAGGCTCCCTGCTGAGCAGAGACCCAATGTAGGGCTCGATCCCAGGACCCCAGGATCATGACCTGAGCCGAAGGCAGAGACTTAACCCTCTGAGCCACCTAGGCACCCCATGTGCAGTTTTTCATATGGACATAAATTTTCAATTTACTCAGGTAAATGTCAAGCAGCGTGAGTGCTGGATTGCATGGTAAGAGTAGGTTTAGTTTTGTAAGAAACTACCAAACTCTCTCCCAATGTGACTGCACCATTCTGCCTTCCCACCAACAAGGAATGAGAACTCCTGTTATTCCACACTCTTGCCGACATCATTACATACTATTTGAATGGCAGAGATATCTTAGGGTGCCTGGCTGGCTCAGTCGGTTAAGCATCTGCTTTTGGCTTCGGTCAGGGTCCCATGGTCCCGGGATCAAGTTCCACTTTGGGCCCGCTGCTCAGCGGGGAGCCTGCTTCTCCCTCTGCTGCTCCCCCTGCTTGTGCTCTCTCTCTCTCTTTGTCAAATAAAATATTTAATAAACAAGAAATATCTTAAACTTTTTTTCCTACATCAATGGATGGCTTGTATTTATTGGTAAGGCGGTGTGAAGCAGCTCAGAGCAAATGATTACTTAGGGGCTTCCCTTGTAAGTGAACTGCAAACTCAAACTTCTAAAACTTGGTGAAAATTAGATTTATAGATGAAATGTAGATTTTATTTATTTGGCTCCAATTAGAATGTAAAAATACTCTTTATTCTTATAACAAGCATAACTTTGGATTAATAAGGACAAGAAAGAACTAGGTATTCATTATACCTGCAGATTGAAAAATGAAACATTTAATAGAACATTTTGGGACATTTATTAGTCATTGTTGATTAAATGACAATGATTTGTTGCTCTATGTCGTTTGGGAAAAAGTAGGACATTAGGTCGCTAATGTTTGCCTATTTGTAAGATGAACCCAAATCATAAGTTATGTCTACAATGCTGTCCTTATTCACTTGAAATGCCCTTTAATATCCTACCAAGAAAGCTCCTATCCAATTACTTAAGAACACTTAAACTTCATAAATTATGAGCTGTTTGAACAGGTTGATTCAATTAAGAGTATACAAAAAACCCATATAATATTGTCATAAAATTCCTCCAGATTATTCAAAAGCCACATGATCTTCCTGAGGTAGGACTGAAACACAAACAGAGCTGTTTTCTTTCTACTGTGTGTTATTAAGTTTAATTGCTTCATTCTCGTGATTGCTTTTGAAAGAGAAGGAATCAATCAAGCTTTCACCAAAAGTGGATGCCATTGCATTATGTATGAGGTTGGCAAGGAAGAGAGACCTGTGACCTAGAAGGAAATCAGGATCTAAAGCACTTACAAATGGGAGGCTCTCATGTGTCCACGTCTCCTTTGTCAAGGAGCATACTGCCTTTGAACATGAACTTCCTTATTTACATCATATAAGTTTCTTGAGTTTATTTTCTAAGATAGGGGAGTCCCTTGAATGTGAAGATGATGCTGATACACTGCAAAAATATAAAGACACACTCTTCCCAGGAGTGTTGGAAAGGCCCTGTCTACACAGCCTCCTCAAAGTCACTCGGGAATCCACAGCATTCATTTTTGAGATGGCAAAGCAGGATGAGGAGTGTTGATGACAGAAGAAATTTATCCTGTTTGAATCTCTTGGCTCCTGGGGTCTCTTCCTCATGGGTACCAGCACCCAACAAGCTGAAAGAATCGGTCTAGAGTCTTTTTTTCCCTTCTTTTTATAGCTTATTTGTTTGTTTTTAAATAATCCCTCCACCCAACGTGGGGTTCCAACTAACAACTCCAAGATTGATATGCTCTACCAACTAAGCCAGCCAGGTGCCCCTAACATTCATGGAGTTTTAAGCCATATTAGAACCTGTGTTACCTCCAGCATAGTTCCAGGGCCGTTTCTTATTTTGAAAGCCTTACCATTCAGCCTGCCAGCAAGGCCAGGATTCATTAATGTGTAATTTGTTTGTCATCTTTGCAGGCACAGTTCAGCAGGCAGCAGAAATGGCCAGAAGGGCAGGCTATCCTAGGTGGAGATGAATCTCTGGAGGAAAAATAAGGATTTGGTAGAGAAAGCATTATTTATTTATTTATTTGTTTGTTAGTTATTTGAAAGATTTATCTATTTATGGGGCACCTGGGTGGCTCAGTTTGCTAAGCGACTGCCTTCTGCTCATGATCCTGGGGTCTCGGGAGTGAGTCCTGTGCCAGGCTCCCTGCTCAGTGGGAAGTCTGCTTCTTCCTCTGACCCTCCCCTCCCCAGGCTCTCTCTCATTCTCTCTTTCAAATAAATAAATATTTAAAAAATATGGTGCTACACACAAAGAAAATTTTAAAAATATTTATTTAGTTGAGCAAGGGAGAAAAAGAGAGCAAGCAGGGGTGAGGGGTATGGTAGAGGGAGAGAATCTCAGACTCCCTGCTGAGTGCAGAGCTTGATTCGGGGCTTGATCCCAAAACACTGAGATCATGACCCAGGTGTAAATCAAGAGTGGAAATCAAGAGTTCAAGGCTTAACTAAGCCACCCAGATGCTCCTAGAAAGCACCTTTTAGTGGACCTTTCTCTAGAGAAATCACATCATTTTCTGTCCAAACAGAGACTTAACTGACTCTAATCATTATAGTTCCATGTAAATCACAGGTCATTAATAAACAACTGAAATCCCATTTTTTTATAAAAGAGGCATTTTTTTTCTTAAGTGTCTAGTTTCCCTTTTATTAAGAATAATTTTTTAAAAGATTTTATTTGACAGAGAGAGACACAGCAAGAGAGGGAACACAAGCAGGGGGAGTGGGAGAGAGAGAAGCAGGCTTCTCGCCAAGCATGGAGCTCGACATGTGGGGCTCGATCCCAGGACCCTGGAATCACGACCTGAGCCAAAGGCAGATGCTCAACGACTAAGCCACCCAGGTGCCCCTATCAAGAATAATTTTAATGAACTAAATAGTTGAACGTGGACTAGACTTCCTGAACACAATCCTCTCTCACAGCCCTTGGTAGGATGGAGAGGAGGGGGAGGGAACAAACATTTTTTGAGAGCCTCCTTAGGACCAGGTTCAGGACCCAGTAATTTCCCAAGTTCCTTTACATGGAGATGAGGACAAGCTGGGTAAAGCCAGGCTGTCTAAGAACAAGGGCTGCAGTGTGGTTCAGGCCGCTGTCCTTACCAAAGAACTGGTCCCTGGTAGGAAGGGAGAAAAACAGGGATCATTGTACACCTAGAGAGGGTGGTCCAGAAAAGTACTTCACTTGGGCAGCCCTAACAGCGTGTTTTTCTGCACTGTGACCCTGTCTATACAGCCTAAACAACATGTAGCCCAGTCCTAGGAACATGGAGGGTCCACAAGGGAGGTTTTTGGAATGGATTTCCATTAACTTTATATATATATATATATATATATATATATAGAGAGAGAGAGAGAGAGAGAGAGAAGTGAGAGAGAGTGTACGAGCAGGGAGCAGGGAGGGGCAGAGGGAGAAGGAGAAGAAAGCTTCCCACGGACCATGGATCCCCATGTGGGACTTGATCCTAGGATCATGACCTGAGCCGAAGGCAGACACTTAAACCGACTGGGCCACCGAGGCGTCCCCAATTAATATCATTTAAAGTATGTGTTTAACGTCAGCTGTCACCACTGCCATAACAGATTTTGGTCATCATTCGAATCCTTTTTATTTTGGACAGATACATTGTTGCTGGAATAGAAAGATTTGAGCAATGGCTGGGGGGTGAGCTCCCACTGCAATTCCGCTGAAAAATCTATTATTAATATCGCGTTAACAGCTCAGAATTTGGTTAATCTCTTAATTAGAAGGCAGTAGGCATTAAAGACAAGCTGACCCAAATAAAGCTGGCTGTCAGGTGCTAATTATCTGCGTCCACGTGCTGCCGACTCTCTCAACGGTTGCCTCTGCGGGCTGGCAGGGGCTGTGACGGCCAAGTGCAGAAGGCTGGCATGCCTCTGGGGCATCTCTGAAGGCAAGAGGAAATGGAAGAGTCTGTGGAATGTGGGAGACTGGCACAGAGAGCAGGGGGGTAGCACACAGACAGCCGCCTCTGGGCTCAAATGCTGTACTTGTTTTCTGAAGTTAATACAAGGATCAAAACTTGGGAACATGCCCTTTCTCTGTCTCATTTTTGGAAAGGGATAGAGGAGAACCTTTAGAAAGGGTTGTCTTTTTTTTTTTTCCTAAGATTTTCTTCGTTTATCTGAGAGAGTGGGGAGGAAGAGGGAGGGGGACAAGCAGACTGCACAGAGCACAGAGCCCAATGCGGGCTTGACTTTCTGACTCCAACATCATGACCTGAACCAAGACCAAGAGACAGATGCTCAACCAACGGAGCCAGCCAGGCTCCCTGAAAGGGCTCTCTTTTGCGTGATTTTATACTGAATTGAGTAGGTAACAGAGCAACCAAGTTCCCCGCAAAAACTTACAGGCTCAAGTTTGAGTCTTGTGTTATCACCAGTGGTGACAAATGATCACAAATCCGGTGGCTTGCCAGTTCTCTAGGTCTGAAGTCCTGGGGGGGGTGGGGGGGGACTTCAGGCCCAAATCAAGGTATCAGCCCTGCTGCAGTCCAATCTGGAGGCTCCAAGGAAGACTCTCTTTCAAGCTCATTCAGCTGTTCCCAGAATTCAGGTCCTCATCCCTGTAGGACAGAAGGCCCCAGTTTCTTGCTGGCTGTCAACCGGGGGCTGCTCCTGCTCTCGGAGGCCACGTGCGTTCCTTTGTACATGGCCTCTTCATTTCCAAGCCAGCAAGAGGGTGGCCTCCAGTCCCTGAGTTGTTAAGCTCTCTGACTTTTCCTGCTTCCTGAAGGAGAAATCTCTTTGATTTTAAAGGGCCCCGTTTTCCTTTCACAGTCACCTGACCGCAGGAGGGAGGGCTCACCACAGTCACAGCCCCCATCTGTACCCAGAGGGCGATGTCTGCGGCCTCTCAGCACCCTGCCTCCCCTTAGTCTCAAAATCGGTTCTCTCTCAAAGGACGGTAAAGAGAAGGGACCAGTCAGGCACACCGTGAGTGGCATCAGCTTTAGACCTTGTTGCCATGGGAATTGGAAGGAAAAGGCAAGCTTGATGATCTTGACAGCCTGAGGTGAAATGCTCTACAGGGGTGGGGGGGCATGAAGAGGTTTGTGGGTCTCACCTTCCCACGCCCGTGTGCTCCTCTCTTAAAGCCCGGGTCAGACTCTGGGAAAGTGAGTGCATTTCCTGTTATTCTCTACCCCTCTCCATGAGATCCCACATTCCTGCAGCCATGGGGGATAGGGAGATAATAAAATTGCTTATTAAAAACCAGCAAACCTTCATTACGTACTTACTGAGCAAAGATTTACTATGTGGAAAGCACTCTGGTAAGTGGTGAGGGTAGAGTGATGCCACGGGCAGCCGGTGACCTCCCGAGAGTACCAACTGCTGTGACAGGGGAGAAGCTAACGCTGTAAGGGACAGCAAAGAGGAATGTTTTATCCCAAGAGGGATGATGCCATCAAGAAGCTCTTCTAGAGGGCGCTCGGGTGGCTCAGAGGGTTAAGCCTCTGCCTTCAGCTCAGGTCATGATCTCAGGGTTCTGGGATCGAGGCCCGCATCAGGCTCTGCTCAGCAGGGAGCCTGCTTCCTCCTCTCTCTCTGCCTGCCTCTCTGCCTACTTGTGATCTGTCAAATAAAAAAATAAAATCTTAAAAAAACCCAAGAAGCTCTTCTAGAGGTAGTGAGGTCTAGGGTGAGGCAAGGGTTAGTGGGAATTTCTTAGACACAGGCAAAGAGCATGAGAGTGAGTGCTTGCGTGCCCATGGGGAGACTGTCGTGAGCTGAGGGAACAGCATGGCTTTGCAGTCAGCCTGGATCTCTGCACTCCACGAAGCCCGAGCAAGCAGAAGATTGAGGGGACAAGGTTGTCAGAGATTTGTTAAAATTATGTGCACAAACTCTGAAGCCTTCTTCTTCTTCTTCTTCTTCTTCTTTTTTTTAAAGGAAGAGGGTGGGTAGAGGGGCAGAGGGAGGGAGAGAGACTCTCAAGCAGACTCCAGCCAGCCTGGAGCCTGATACGGGGCTTGATCATACAACCCTGAGATCAGGACCTGAGCTGAAATTAAGAGTTGGATGCTTGGGGCGCCTGGGTGGCTCAGTTGGTTGGGCGACTGCCTTCAGCTCAGGTCATGATCCTGGGGATCCGGGATCGAGCCCCACATAGGGCTCCCTGCTTGGCGGGAAGCCTGCTTCTCCCTCTCTCGCTCCCCCTGCTTGTGTTCCCTCTCTAGCTGTGTTTCTCGCTGTCAAATAAATAAAATCTTAAAAAAAAAAGAAAAAAAAGAGTTGGATGCTTAAGTGACTGAGCCACCCGGGCGGCCCGCCTTCTGTCGTTTTTAAAAAATTGTGGTAAAAGACACGGCACATAAAATTAACCATTTTAACCATTTAAAAGTGTTTAATTCAGTGTCATTCAGTACATCTGCAACGATCTAGTGTGCAAATATCACCACCATGTAGGTATGAACTTTTCCATAGTTGGAATCCCTTACCAATTCAGTACCCACTTCTTATTTCCCCTTCCCGCCTACCCAACCCCTCCAGATAGGCAACTGCTTATCTGCTTTCTGTCTCTATGGATTTGCCTATTCTGGACATTTCATGCCAATGGAATCATACAATATGTGGCCTTTTGTGTCTGCCTTCCTTTGCACCACATAATTTTTTAAAAAATACTTTATTTTTGAAGTAATCTCTATGCCCAGCAGGGGGCTCGAATGCACAACCCCGAGATCAAGAGTCCCACACTTCACTGATGGAACCACCTAGGACCCCACTTCACATAATGATGTAAGGTTCATCTGAGGTGTGGCAGTATTCCATTGCACTTTATGGCTGAATAATATTCCATTATATGGTAATACCACACTTGGCTTATCCATTCACCCACTGATGGACATTGGATTGTTTCCATCTTTTGGCCTTGTGAGTAGCGCTAGGATAAATATTTGTGTACAAATGTTTTTTTTGAACATCAGTTCTCAATTCTTTTGGGTATATACCTAAGGAATAGCATTATTGGGGCATGTGTCACTTGTTGAGGAAGCAACAGTATGGGAGGGTTCCAAGTGCTCCACAACCCTGTCTTTTTTGATCCTGGGTATACTGTCCACCAGTTGTTAAACCTTGGCAAGTCCCAGGGGCGCCTGGGTGGCTCAGTTGGTTAAGCCACTGCCTTCAGCTCAGGTCATGATCCAGGAGTCCTGGGATCAAGTCCTGCATTGGGCTCCCAGCTCCACGGGGAGTCTGCTTCTTCCTCTGACCTTCTCCCCTCTCATGTTCTCTCTCATTCACTCTCTCTCTCTCTAATAAATAAATAAAATAAAAAACCCCCAAACCTTGGCAAGTCCTTAACTTCTCTGTACCTCAGTTTTCTCACCTGTAAAAGGATGAAAACCATGGATCATCGTTTGCTAGGTTGTGAGGATTACCCGTAGTCAGTGTGTGTACATTTGTGCATATGTATAGGACAGTGTTTGGCACGAATTGGTTGGACCATAAGAAATTGCGGACGGACTGCTAATTCTATGTGACACAACCTCATAGCAAGCAGCAGGGTCCTCATTAATGGGTTTCAAATAGGGCAGTGACATATTACATGTAGCAAATAGATCAAAAGTTTGAACGCCTGGGTGGCTCAGTTGTTAAATGTCTACCTTTGGCTCAGGTCATGATCCCGGAACCTTGGGATCGAGCCCCACATCGGGTTCCCTCCTTGGCGGGAAGCCTGCTTCTCCCTCTCTCACTCCCCCTGCTTGTGTTCCCTCTCGCTGTGTTTCTCTCTGTCAAATAAATAAACAAAATCTTAAAAAAAAAAATAAATGGAAAGGTTGGTAGGAGAGAATTGAAAAAACAAAGACGTAAGTGAAAGATAACTCTGCACACCGTCGGCTTGGAGGCTGGGGCTGGAATCCGGGTGAGATGTAACAGTGCGGTGAGGGTGAGACTAAGCAGACGTAGTCACGACAGCTTTGGAAGGTAAAATGGACACAGAGGGTATACTGACCAGATGTGGTCATATACTGCCTCTGTTGATTTTATCTCTGAAATGCAAATATTACTCAACATAGTTAGTTCACTCCATCTCTGATATCACCTCAGCAGTCCAAAGTACCATCATCTCTCAAATAGCCTGCCACAAGGATCTCCTATCTTGCTGATCAATTATTTGCATTCCATAGTTTTTCTCCTTTTTTTCCCCATCAATCTCCATACTGTGAGGTGTTATTAAGAAAGTACTTATGGGGCATCTGGGTGGCTCATTTGGTTGGGTGTCCTACTCTTGGCTTTGGCTGGGGTCCTGAACTCAGGGTGCTGGGATCCAGTCCTGCCTTGGGTTCCGTGCTCAGCATTGAGTCTCCCTCTCCTCTCTCCCCCCAACTTGTGCTTTCTCTCACTCTCTAAAATAAATAAGGGATGTCTGGGTGGCTCAGTTGGTTAACCGTCTGCCTTCGGCTTAGGTCATGATCCCAGGGTCCCAGGATTGAGTCCCACTTCCTGTTCCTTGCTCAGTGGGGAGCCTGCTTCTCCCTCTCCCTCTGCCTGTCACTCTCCCTGCTTGTGCTTTCTCTCTCTCTCTAACAAATAAATAAATACAGTCTTAGGAAAAATGAATACAGTCTAAAAAAAGTATGAAAAAGGAAAAGAATAATCTATATCCATGTATCTAGCTCATATACTGAAAAATAAAAACACATATAGCTATGCCCCTCTTGTAACCCATTCAAGTCATATTCTCCTCTTCTCATTCCATCTGTAATTAAATGTTAGAGAGGTAACTACCACTCAGATTTTGGTATTTATCATTTTATCACATCTTTATGCTCCCACAACATTTACATGTGACCATATGTGTTTGTATATTTGTATTATTTTCTTGCTTCAGATAGAAGAAATCACATTGTGTGTTTTTCACCGTCAGTCTTCTTCACCCTCACCCTACTTAAACTCAAATCTGTGTGAAGTTTTCATGTTGAAACTTGTTGTCCTACTGCACTGATTTTCAGTACAGAGCAATCTTCATTGTATGAGTATACAAAAATGACAGTTATTCTACTCAAAAGGAAAATCGGATCATGTCAATCTCCCGCTTAAAATACTTTAGCAATTTCCCACTGCTCTGAGCTTGAAGACTACAATCAGGTCTGGCTTGATTTCAAGCTACTTCTGAGCTGACGCCTCATCTTAAGCCCTTTGTCTTTCCCTTCTATTAACTAACTCCACTCATTCTTCACATCTCAGCTCAAATTTACTTCCTTGAGAAAGTCCTACTCTCTCTACTGTATCTGCCAGATCACTTCTCTTATATGTTTTCATAGCAATCTTTCCTGGGGACGCCTGGGTATCTCAGTCCGTTGAGTGTGACTCTTGATTGCAGCTCAGGTCATGATCTCCGGGTTGTGGGATCAAGCCCCGTGTCAGGCTCTGTGCTCAATGGGGAGTCTGCTTAAGATTCTCTCTCTCTCCCCCTCTGCTCCTCCCCTGCTTACATGGGTGCATTCTCTCTCTCTCAACTGAATAAATACATCTTAAAAAAAACAAACAAACCCCAAACACAGTAATCTTTTCTACATAGTACCTACTAGAACAAATAACTACATGATTTAATTAATATTAGTTTCTCCCTCCCCAAACTGGAAGCTTGAAGAGGCCATATCTAGTTTTACTCATAATTGCATCTCCAAGAACCATGCAGAATGCTTGGTACTTAGTAAGTGTTCAGTAAAATTCGGCTGAATGAATGACAAGAGAAATGAAGTCTTTCCTTGCCTAGTATGTATATTTTCCCTTTTAATTCTACTTAATTAAAACTTGTTAAATACCATCAAAAGAAAAATTTCCAAAGATCATTTACTGATCTACAAGGTTTTCTTTTTATAGATGTTTTTTAAAAAGATTTATTTATTTACTTGACACAGAGAGAGAGGTCACAAGTAGGCAGACAGAGAGGCAGGCAGAGAGAGAGGGAGAAGCAGGCTCCCCGCCGAGCAGAGAGCCCGATGCAGGGCCTCGATCCCAGGACCCTGAGATCATGACCTGAGCTGAAGGCAGAGGCTTTAACTCCCTGAGCCACCCAGGCGTCCTGATCTAGTAGGTTTTTATTCAGTAATTCATGATTTAGGGCAGCATCCAATCTAGCAGTCAGGAGCTCTGAAGAGCCATAGGAAGTGAGAGATTTTTATAGACCAAAGCTGAAAGGAACAGAAAGTACCACTAGGCCCTTGCTGATTCGTTAAGGCAGGACTACTTTTGGGGTGCCCTGCTGGCTCAGTTGGTGGAGCATAGGGCTCTCCATTTCAGAGTTGTGAGTTCAAGTCCCACTTTGGGCATAAAGATTACTTAAAAATAAAACCTTTGAGGGGAGGGGAAAGCAGGACTACTTTCCTTCGGGTAAAGGGAACTTTTGCAGTGGGTTGACCTCAGTCTTCTTCCAGGAGAACTAATTGTAGGAACTTATTAAGTTTTACCTTGCTGCTATAGGACTTAGCATGAGTAACTCCATCTTGGGCCTACTTTACATATTTTAACAACACATATTCCAGAATTTAATTTCAGACCACGATGGGGTAGTTGGGACTAGATACATTCCGCCTCTGTAAACAAACAAAACTGGACAAAGTATATGAAACAATTCTTTTCAGACACTGGGCAATAAACACTGTGGTCCCTGAGGGGAGGGAAACAAATGAGGCAAGTCCTATTTGCCCTGGGGGGTATTTTTCTGGCCCATGGTGCCAGGATGAGGATCCTAAGCAGAGAGAGCACTGGATTCAAAAGAAGGATAAAAGAAAAAACACTAAAGAACAGATAAGATGATAATAAACAGTAAGATGGTAAATTTAAACTCAACCATATTGATAATTACATTAGATGCTAATAGTCAAAAGAGTCCAATTAAGATGCAGAGATTGTCACACTGAGTATAAAAGCAAGGCTGGGGTGCCTGGTTGGCTTAGTAGGTAGAGCATGAGACTCTTCTTCTCTGGAGTTGTGAGTTCTAGCCCCACACTGGGCATAGACATTCCTTAAAAATAAAATCTTTCTGGGGCGCCTGGGGGGCTCAGTTGGTTAAGAGTCTGCCTTCGGCTCAGGTCATGATCCCAGAGTCCTGGGATGGAGCTCTGAATCAGATTCCCTGCTCCGCGGGAAGCCTGCTTCTCCCTACACTCTCCCTACTTGTGTTCCCTCTCTCATTGTGTTTCTGTCAAATAAATAAAATCTTTAAAAAAAAAAACTTTTTTTTTAAACAAAGCGTTTTTTAAAAGGTTTTATTTGACACAGAGAGTGTACAAGTAGGGGGAACAGCAGATGTCCTGCTGAGCAGAGAGCCCAATGAGGAACTCAATCTCAGGACTCAGAGATGATGACCTGTGCTGAAGGCAGCCGGTTAACTGACTGAACCATCCAGGCGCCCTAAAGATAAAATCTTACCAAAAAACCCGGCAAGTCCCAACTATTGGGCCATCTATAAGAAAAACACTTTATCTGTCTGTCTATCTAGCTATGTAAACTCTATGGCCAATGTGGGGTGAGATCAAGAGTCAGTGGCTTTGGGGCACCTGGGTGGCTCAAACAGCTGACTCTTGGTTTCAGCTCAGGTCTTGATCGCAGCATCGTGAGTTCAAGCCCTCCACTGGGCTCGAGGCTGGGTGTGGAGCCTACTCTTAAAAAAAAAAAAGAGTAGGGGCGCCTGGGTGGCTCAGTTGGTTAAGCGACTGCCTTCGGCTCAGGTCATGATCCTGGAGACCCGGGATCGAGCCCCACATCGGGCTCCCTGCTCGGCGGGAAGCCTGCTTCTCCCTCACTCACTCCCCCTGCTTATGTTCCCTCTCTGGCTGTGTTTCTCTCTGTCAAATAAATAAATAAAATATTAAAAAAAAAAAGAGTAAATGTAAAATGATTGGAAAACTACAGAATGTAATTTTGTTATTTTGTTATAAAAGGATTAAATTAGAAATTAATTACAAGTTATCCTGAAAGCCACCCAAATATGCAGAAATTAACAACATACTTTTCCTTTTTTAAAATATGGTCCAAACCCTATTTAACAGTACATTCTTTGGGTTTCACCAGACGTTTTACGAAGCCAAGTGAAGTCTGTACTTGGGTGCCCTTGACCTTTATTATTCTTTTAGCCCTTAATCTGTTCCACTTTCTGGTCCTTACTCCCTTTCGTCTCCAACCCTCCTATTTCTATCCTTATTGTTGTTTCCAGAGTTTTACGTTCTTTACTTCCTTTTCCTTTTGCATTTCTTCTACTTTACTAAAAGGAGGTAAAGGGACCATAGTTCATCTATTATTTCCATAAAGTCTATGTGTTGGTTCTCCCTTCAGTTCATCCACAGGAATCTTGGGAGAACCGATTACTGCCACATAGAAAGCAATCTCAGACCTCCTTTGTAAGTTTTCCAGAACACTGGCCCAGATACTGTTAAGGTCAAAGCCTAGTACACCTTTAGACCAGAGGATCTGAGGACATGATAGATTTATGCTATTACTTTTTAAAAATGGGGTTAGTTTTGATTTAAAAATATAACTGCACATTGCCTGTACAATGTCTTACGAGCCACCCTATCAGCAATGAAATAAACCAAATCACTTGAAACTCCAAGGAGACCTTAGGCTTTAGGTTGCTGTTGCTGAGATTTCCTTGGAGATGATTCAGCTTACTGCAGCAAAGCCCACTGGACCAGTTTACTGGTAACTTTCTACTTAGCGTCCTCCACCATGATCGCTTTTTGGCACATCTATCGGTTTTCCTTCAGAATCAAGTTCTCCACGATTTGGAGCTGAGCCTATTGCTGTAGTAATTACCACCTGGCTTCACTAAGCTTTCGTCAGGCAATGGAGGGTTCACTGGAGTTCGTCCTCTTGGAAGTAAAATGGAACGTGACAGACTGCAAGTAATGGTATTTTCCAAAATGACTTTTTATGTTTTTCTCTTTATACTTGGCTTTGAGTCAATCTTGAGAAAGTTTTCTGGCTAAGATTTGGTGGTCACTTGGGGGCAGGAGGCCTCATCAAGTTGGTTTACACGGACTGGTTTATCTCCTGTTTCAGGTCCCATGAGAATGCAAAAATGGAAATTTATGTTCTGTTCTTTATTCTAAAAGACATGATTGCTTGCCAAAAACATTCAGAGAATGTAGGATCCTTAAAGAAGATCCAGAATTAGCATTACCATGCATATCAGGTTTTCTGTGAGTGTATTGTATCCATGTCTTCTTAGCAAAATGGGATCTTGTGAAACATATTTTTACTAAATATACAGTCAATAGGATTAACCACGCAGTAAGTGGTTGCATGTATGGTATTCACTACTTCATTTAATCAACTCTCTAACAACAGCAGCAACAAATCAGCTTCTTACAGGTGGACATGTAGACCATGGGGTATTTAAAAAAAAATGTTTTATTTATTTGACAGAGAGAAACACAGCTAGAGAGGGAACACAAGAAGGGGGAGTGGGAGAGGAAGCAGCAGGCTTCCCGCCGAGCAGGGAATGTGATGCAGACTTCGATCCCAGAACTCTGGGATCAGGACCTGAGCCGAAGGCAGATGCTTAACGACTGAGCCACCCAGGTACCCCTAAAGATTTTATTTTTAAGCAATCTCTATAACCAACATAGCGCTTGGTATAACCACATATAACCACAACCCTGAGATCAAGAGACACATGCTGTATTGATTGAGCCAGCCAGGTGTCCCCAACTTTCTCTTTAAGTAGAAAACATTGCTTTGTTTTTCTGACTTTCCTCATTATCTGGATTAACAGGAGACAGCTGGATTTTCACATCCTTCTGCATTCAATCGGCTAAAATATCAGAAGTCAGACAGCCTTTGGGAAACTCCATTCTTCACTACTGAGAGAATAAAAGTGAATAAGGCAAATAACATCTTAGCTACTATGAAAATAGCTTTGACTTCAAGGATCTCCTGGAGAGGCCTTGAAAACCCCCAGGCGTTCCCAGCTACATCCAGTAGGACTCCTGTGAGCCCTGGAGAGACACTGGGGTGGTAAGACAGTCATCAGCACCTCCTGGATCCACCCCTACAGGTCTACATCCAATGAGCCTGGCTTTGTCTCTTGAAAAAAGAGTAAGGGCTTCTCTGAGGTAACTCTCTTCTTTGGCTGCTAGTTACTCCTCCCCTCACCTCTCTGGGCCTTCGTGCGAAACATGTGAGTTATGCATTATCTTCGTTCTTCTTACTCTGCGCACACCTTCGAAATAGCTTCTTAATGTACCCTTGTACCTATCACCACATATAAATGAAACAAACAACACAGAACCTTAATATATGACAGTCGTTTTCCAAGGGTGGTCCCGGTCCCTGGAGCATCATCTGGGAACTTGCTAGAATTAGAATTCAAATTTTTGGACCACACTCCAAAGTGACTAAATTAGAAATTCTAGGGATGGAGCCCAGAATTCTGTGTTTTAACAAGCCTTTCAGGCGATTTTAATGTATGCTAAATTAGAACCCCATCTGAAAACACCGCTTAGATAAGGTAATTAATAGTGCCCTGGTAAATTTAGAAACCGTAGTTAGATGAAGTTAGCCCTCAGTTAATAAAAGCTAATGGCAGCAAGCATTTCCACGGTGCCAGGAACTGTTCTAAACACTTGACATATGTTAACTCATTTAGTCTTTCCAACAACTACAGGGTAGTAATAACTATTAGACCAAGTTTTGATATGCGGAAAAAACTAGGCACAGAGAGTATGTAAGTACTTTGGCAAAGGGCACATTGTTAGTCAGTGACGGGGCAGACCCAGGCAGGCAATCTTGCGCCCTAGTTTGTGCTCCTGACTGCCACAGACAGGGAGGCCAGATCAGTAACAAGGGCCTGGAGGAACTCAGGTTTCCTAGAGACAGAGTGGGTGGAAGGTGCCTCAGGTCAGGGTCAACCTAGGGTGATGGCTGATGTGGTTTCCCAGCACAGGAGGAGGAGAGGAGCCCTCTCTTAGGATAGAGATAGAATGAGTCTTCCCTCAAGTACACTGGATAGGCTTTTTCTAAACATAGCTAGCAGAGGACATAAGGGATTCTCCAGGAAGTTTGTGATGTACCTCGCTTGTGAGAGAGACACAGCTCTGAGGTTCTAGACTCCACTTAAATGTGTTCTCACAGGCTTGAATTACATGAAACATTTCTGCTGTATTCCCCCCACGCCTCCGACCCAGTCTTTCACCGTATGTTTTAGGTTGACTTCTTACTGTTAATTATTTTAAAATAAAAAAAATGTTAAAAAATGTTAAATTAAAAAGCTAAATTAAAAAATTTAAAGTTCCTTCTTTTATAACACAAATACTTCAGAGATTTATTTTTAACCTATGGATGAAGGATGTGATCCATTTTTCTGGAAGCATTCTGGGAAAACTTTCCAAATGACTACTTTAGCATAACAAAAAATCTGTTTCTGCATTAAGTCAATTTACTCTCCTACATAGATACTTGTTCGCAATTGTTACTACCAATGGTGACTTTCTCTGCCACGCGCTGAATCTCTACACGACCTTTACATGGTTAAAGTGACCAGGTATGTATAAATCAGTACACTTTACAAATATTTTAATGAACAAACAAGTCTAGGACAGCATTCTTCAAATCAGTACACAGAAACATTTCAAGGATATGTAGGCTTTATTGGACTTGATATCCAGAACTTTCCTTTCCATATAAACTCCTGCCTCAAACATATTACCCCAGTCTCCTGAGATCAAGGCACTCCTTTCAAATTAGTGCCTTTCTCCTTCACATATGAAAAGCCTACTTCTTGGAGTCTTACTTTTACACCTCAGGCTGTAAAATCCTCCAGGGCAGTGAAAAGTGAATGACTACAATGGCTGAGTAACAAGATCTCGCAGAAATGGATGGAATTAGACATAATTAAAATCATTAAATTTTATGTCTCATAATTTGTTGTGATCGAGTATGAAATAAAATGGAAATATAAGTTCAAGGAGAAAAAGGATGATGTAAAATTTCCTATTTGAAAAAAGCTTGTGGGATGTCTGGGTGGCTCAATTGGTTAAGTGTCTGTCTTCTGCTCAGGTTGTGATCCTGGAGTCCTGGGATGGAGACCCCAGTCGTCAGGCTCCCTGCTTACTGGGGAGCCTGCTTCTCTGTCTGTCCCTCCTCCTGCTCGTGCTCTCTAATAAATAAAACCTTTAAAAACCCACAAAAACTTGTAGGATGTCAGGCTGGCTCAGTGGGTAGAGCATAGGACTCTTGATCTTGGGGTTTTGAGTTGAAACTGCACATTGGGTGTAGAGATTACTTAAAAAGAAAAACTATATATATTAAAAAAAAAAAGGC
>PITA01012376.1:0-62251 GCA_004023965.1 Spilogale gracilis | reverse complement strand
GGGAACCCTCTTACACTGTTGGTGGGAATGTAAACTGGTGCAGCCGCTTTGGAAAACAGTGTGGAGATTCCTTAAAAAATTAAAGATAGAGCTACCCTATGACCCTGCAATTGCACTACTGGGCATTTACCCCAAAGATACGGATGTAGTGAAAAGAAGGGCCATATGCACCCCAATGTTCATTGCAGCAATGGCCACAGTCGCCAAACTGTGGAAAGAGCCAAGGTGCCCATCAACAGATGAATGGATAAAGAAGATGTGGTACATATATACAATGGAATACTATGCCTCCGTCAGAAAGGATGAATGCCCAACTTTTGTAGCAACATGGACTGGACTGGAAGAGATTATGCTGAGTGAAATAAGCCAAGAAGAGAAAGTCAAGTATCGCATGGTCTCACTTACTTGCGGTGCATGAGGGGCAAACTGGAAGACAGTGGCAGAAGGAAAGCAAATGGGAACTAGGGTAATTTAGGGAGGGAAACGAAACAACAGAGACTTTGAACACAGAAACAAACTGAGGGACTTGGAGGGAGGGGGGTGGAGGGATGGGAGAGCCTGGTGGTGGGTACTGGGGACACCTAAAGCATGGAGCACTGGGTGTGGGGAATGGGGAATGAATCTTGAAACACTGGAAAAAAAATTTTTTAGTAACAATAAAAAATAAATAAATAAATAAAATTAAAAAAAAGAAAATAGAATGTGCTTTTTCAGGAGGAAATAGACTCTTTTTTGTTTTTAGTGAAAACAGACCTTGGCCTACTGAAAATTTGTTGTAAATAAGTGACTTTGAAGAAGAAAAAAGAAATAAAATAAGAATGAAAAGAAGTATAAGGAAAAGAAGAAATAAAATTTCTTTATTTGTAGTTAAAATAGAAAATTTAAATGAATCTATAATGAATTAGGGAGAATAGACAAATTTAACAAGATGGCTGGAAATGAAATCAATATACAATACCACTCCATAATGTAAGTGGGGTCCAAAAATTTAAACAATAAAATGAGAGGATTCATTCCTGGTGGGGTAAAATATTTCAGATTCTCTGTATTGACATGCAAAATCAAATAAAATTACAAAGTAAAATAAAATAAATACAAACAAAATAAAACGTAGAAAATAAAAATGATGACCATTAAGCTCTACCCAGTTGACTATGTGTTGACCAAAGACAGTCCTGCATGGCCATAAAGCAAAACAGCCACTTTCTAATTGTCCCTCTTCCCCCAATATTTTATTTAAATTCAATTTAATTAGCATATACAATATTATTAGTTTCAGAGGTAACACTCAGTAATTCATCAGTTGCATATGACATCCAGTGCTCATTACATCATGTGTTCTCCTTAATGCCTGTCACCCAGTTACCCCATCCCTCCACCCATCTCCCCTTCAACAAAAGGGAGTTTGTTTTCTAGAGTAAAGAGTCTCTTATGGTTTGCCTCTCTCTCTTTTTGTCTCATTTTATTTTTCCTTCTCTTCCTCTATGTTCATCTGTTTTGTTTCTTAAATTCCACATATGAGTGAACTCATATGGTATTTGTCTTTCTCTGATGGACTTATCTTGCTTAGCATAATACCCTCTGGGTCTATGCACACAATTGCAATGGCAGGATTTCATTCTTTTTGATGGTTAAGTAATATTCTGTTGTATTTTTTGGACATCTGCCACTTCTTCTTTATCCATTCATCAGTTGATGGACATCTGGGCTTTTCCCATATTTTAACTATTGTGGACATTGCTGTCATAGACATTAGGGGGTTGTTTCCCTTCAAATCACTAAGTTTGTAACCTTTGGATAAATACCTAGTAGTGAACGTCCTGGGATCATATAGTCACTTAGTGAACCACATCTATACTACCTACCACTCCCTTCCCACAAATAAAAGAAGTACTAGGTAGAAAAATTTTACTCAGAATATGGAGAACACAGAACATATGGCAACAGCAGAAACACATTCATTGATGACATTTACTGCTTTGAGACAGAGCTATGTAAATACCTAGCTATTACCATTTTCCCTGGACACGTGTTTCTGGAAGGCTATGAGACTAATCTTTTCCACAGCAGCCTTTACAAAGAGAATAGTTAGTGTAATAGCTAACTGGGGAGTTTTAGATCAGCTACACCTAGAATTGAGGCATGCAGGGACTGGCTTCAAGGCACTCTCTCATTCTGAATCTCTATGATGCTTTGTTCTAGTAATTATGGGAGTTTGTTACCTGAAAGTCTTTTCCCAACTTTTCAGAAGTAATACTGTAAAAAGAAGAATAGTTCTAAAACAATGCAAGTTAGTAGAAGACAATTTACTGCAAATTGAGAGGGCTTCATACTAGTAAATATATAAACATGTTCACCTCTTCATGCATTCATCCCACCATCCATAACACAAATAGAAATTTTCTACTCTTTTGCTATGTGTTTAGCACTGTACTTGTAATGTACTCATCCTGTGCTTTATTTCTCTTGCTGGTCACATTCTACTCTACCTTTATCCTTGTGTCCTGAAAACTGGCAGTGGGCTGGACATGTCCTTCAGTGGGATTTGGGCTCCAGCTATGTCCATGTAGAACGGATCTAACAACCTATCCAGGACTAGGTTGTCGTTCTTCTTCTTAGTCCAATCCTGCACTCAGTTTTAAAGTGATCTATGGGGCTTGAGGTAACCTCAGAAGCAGTGTAGTATAGAGGTTGCATGATTGAGCTCTAGTCCAGCCTGATGGTGTTCAAATTCTACTCTGTTACTAGCTATGTGATCTTGGACCTAGCCCTTAACTTCTCTGAATATCAGTGTTCTTATTTGACTTTCAAAGTGAACAGCCTAAATGCTCCCATAAAATGGCACAGTGTTGCAGACTGGATAAAACGACAGGACCTATCCATATGCTGTCTACAAGAGACACACTTTGAAAGTAAAGATAATCCAGACTGAAAGTAAGGGGGTGGAGAACCATTCTTCATGCCAATGGGCCTCAAAAGAAAGCTGGGGCAGTGATCCTCATATCCTCAGATAAATTAGAGTCTAATGTAAAGACTGTAGTCAGAGATACAGAAGAAACAACATCATTCTTAAAGGATTGGTCCACCAAGAAGATCTAACAATTTTAAATATTTTTCCCCCAACATGGGAGCAGTCAAATACATAAGCCAACTGTTAAGCAAAATAAAGAGTCCTATTGATACAAATACATTAATTGTAGGAGATCTTAACATGGCACTTTCAGCACTGGACAGATCATCTAAACAGAAGATCAACAAAGAAAGAAGAGCTGTGAATGACACATTGGACCAGATGGATCTCATAGATATATTCGAACATTCCATCCTAAAACAGCAGAATACTCATTATTCTTGAGTACACATGAAACTTTCTTCAGAATAGACCACATACCAGGTCAAAAATCAGGGCTCAACCGATACCAAAAGATTGAGATTATTTCCTGCATATTCTCTGACCACAATGCCTTGAAACTGGAACTCAACCACAAGGAAACATTTTGAAGGAATTCATACACTTGGAAGCTAAAGACGATCCTGCTCAAGAATGTTTGGATCAACCAGGAAATCAAAGAAGAGCTTAAACGTTTCATGGAAACCAATGAGAATGAAGATACATTGATCCAAAACCTATGGGATATGGCAAAGGCAGTCCTAAGGGGGAAATAGAGAGCCATCCAAGCCTCATTCAAAAAAATTGAAAAATCCCAAATACACCAACTCTCTTTACACCTTAAATAAATAGAAAATCAACAACAAATTAAGCCAACCCCACACAGAAGAAGGGAAATAATTAAGATTAGAGCAGAGATCAGGGAATTAGAAACTAGAGGTACAGTAGAACACATCAACGAAACTAGAAGCTGGTTCTGTAAAAGAATTAATAAGATTGATACACCATTGGCTAAACTAATCCAAAAGAAAAGGGAGAGGACCCAAATTAATAAAATTATGAATGAAAGGGGAGAGATCATGACTAACACGAGGGAAGTAGAAATAATCATCAGAAATTACTATCAACAGTTATATGCCAATAAGTTAAATAACCTAGAAGATATGGATGCATTCCTGAAAACCTATAGACTTATTTGAAAAAGAAGAATAAAAATCTTATAGAATTCATTGAAGGGTTAAATAAGATTACATCTTATTTATATTTAAATTTAATTTAAATTTACATGTAAAACCTCTAGCATATACCTGACACATGTTATATGCACAAGAAAAAGAATTTTGGGGGGGTTGTTTTTTGCCCTTTTTTTTTTTCCTGTTGCAGTTGCTATCCATATACTTAGACTGAAATTTTTCATTTAATATTATCTTGACCATGGTGCAGTTTCGTTTCCCATTTTTCTTTCAAGGCATTTGCACACACCTTCCAGCATAAGGTCCTCTCAAGAACCCTTTTACAGAGACTGAGAAGATAATTAATCCTTATTATGCATGGAGAAGCATCCAACCAAAAAGACCAGCCTATCTGCAAATCAGCCTGGTGTCTGTGTCCAACACTGTCTTCCCAGTTGTGCAATTGAAAATAGGGAAGGAACAAAAATTTCCAGGAACTTTCTTACAAGGTTTGTTTGTGGCTTGCAGTTCCAAGTTTTGGTTAGTCATCTTGGGGGCAAATATTCCTCCTTTCAATCTATGGCACAGTAAGGAAGTTCTTGATTGGTGGATGAAAGAAATAACCATGGAAGGGTTGACATTACCCCGAATACCATGGATTACAGATGCTCTAATTCCACGTGGCTCACGATACATCTCCAAACATGCACTTGCCTGCACAACAAACCATAATGGATTGTCACCACGTTTTGCCCACCCCCAAATTTCCCTAGATGGTATTCAGAAATCTCATTCTTTGATTCCATTGTCTCCACAGGTTTTAAATCCTACTTAAGATCATCCATCTGAGCAGCCAAGCTTTTCCAGCACATACTGTTTATCAGGTCTCAGAGCCATTCCTTATGGTGTTTCTCATGTCCAGAATCCCTTCCTTCTTCTCTTACCTTTCCCTTGTCCAGATTTTGTGCATCCCTCATGTTAAACTGAACTAGAGATGTATAGAAATACTTAGCAGAGTGGTGCATCATTATAGTTTCAATGACTTTTGTTCTTCTTTATTCTTTCTTAAGCTCTGTCTCTTTCTCAGACAAATCCAGCTCATGTGAAATCTTCCTTCCTAGGACTTGTACGAGGAAACTATTTCAAGTGCATGTTGTGGGTGCAAAATTTTGGTGGCAGTTTTCTTTTGTCTTTTTTTACTGCCAAAATCTGGTCCTAGGAATTCCCGCCTAAACATAGCAAACTACTCAACTGCTCTCTTGACGGCCGATCTCTACTTTGTCCCTCAGTCCTTCCTTTAACTACCTCCAGAGCTACTTTGTTTCAGTGATAATGAGGCCCCATTTCCTTCCTAACTGGAAAACCTCCTATGCAACCTCCTAAGTAAGTCTACTACTGCAGACAAGGTGAAGCCTAAATGTCCTAGTCCAACTTTTAGAGTCTACCAGTGCCTGGCCCTAACCCATCTTTCCAGCTTTCCTTCGAAATGGACCATTTGCACCATTGGTTAGAATCTTGCTGGAATATTCAATGGTTTCTGAACAGCCCCACTGATCTTTACCATCTCTTTCATTTTTATTTGTGTTACTATGTGAATATCATTGCATACCCCTATCCCCTCATCTTGATCATATCCACATTTAATGGACTTTGAGTAAATTTCATTTTCTCCATGAATCTTTCTGACCTCACAGTCAGAATTAACACCTCTTTTGTTCACACTTGGATCACATTTTGTACCTCATTATAGCGTTTTGCTCATTGGAAACTTCTTTAGGATCTGGATTATGTCGTATTTCTGTTTGTGTAAACCTATAAAACCAGTACAGGTCTTGATTAATCTGGGAGGTATGCTGGAGAGGAAGGACTGTTGAAGGAAGAAAAGTTATTCAGGCATTGCCATTCTGACTGTGAACAGTTAAAAAATGGGAGATGTGTGTAGCTACTGATTATATCAGCAAGCAACAGGCTCCATCAACACTTTTATGTCTCCTTAGAGATATGCATTTATTAACTGTGCCCTTCAAAGGAGTGTAAACTTCAGAGAGTTCTCAGCGAATGTTTACAAGGTTACACAGTGAAGCCCAGAGGAGTAGCTTAAATTCTTGCTCCTTTTCTCTCACCTGTGCTTCCCCCACTGCCTACACCACCTTCACCTCCCTGTCCCCAAACCGGTAGGGTAGCTGGAGTGGGCAGAAGACATCAAAGCCTAATGAATCCAGTATGCAGAATAAGCTAACTTTTTTGCTCTTTGTCAGGGCAGATCCAGGATGGAAGCATTTTGTGTTATAAACAATGAGAAAGCTCATGTAGTCTCAGCTAAGTCTGGTCTTGAAGAAATCGGGCATAAAATGATTAAGAAAAGCTATAGATATGAAAAATGTAACTTCTAATCCAAGCAGGAAAACTGACAGTTGTCAGGGAAATCTTCTACAAAGATTGGTGTTTAGTACAATGATGGAGAAATTGAGGATTAGGTATGTAGGGAATGTGGTGTTATCTTTATAACCTGTTATGGTGAATAGTTGGAGGGGGTGTTTTCCAAGAGTGTGAGTATGAGCCCTTTTTTTTTTCTTTTCTTTCTTTTTTTTTTCTTACTCCTTGTTCTTCCGGCCAGTATGGTGGGGCCCAAATCCATGCTAGTGAATTCCCTGGAGACATTTTGTACAATGTGACAACCATACCCTGTAACCTTATCCTCCATCCTAGCAGTTGAATGAGCTAAGGGTATCACCCGACTCAAACTAGTTGAAGTCATGATTTATTTAGAGTCAAATTCTCCAGGTGATTTATGACAGAACTTGAAGGCTAATCAGGGCCATAAGCTGTAGTGTGGCTACAGGACCAGAGAAAGATATCCTGCAGCAAGAGAAATGTGATAATGATACTCAGAGAAGAAAGACTACCTGGAGCATCCTGGTGTGATGCCGCCTCCTTCCGCAACTTGCCCCATAGTTTGGTCTGCATAGCCATGAGCATTTTCCCCACCCTAGCTCCTTCCTTTAAGTTTAGGCAGGAATTCATGAAAACAACAACCTCATTCTGTCTTACATTAAGTAAATTACAGTGACCAGTAGAAAGTTATGTAGCCATTAAAAAGAATGTTTACAAAAAGTTTCTGATAATCTGGAGAAATACTTATGTTATAATGTCAAGTGAAAAAGAGACCAAAAAATGTGTATGTATAGTATCAGCTTTACCACCTTGTTCCATAAAATTATGAGTAAATATGCATAGAAAAGTAATGTCCCAAATATCAACAGTGGTTGTCTCTCTGTTATTTTATACTTTCTTTTATTTCCAAATATTTTTTCTAATAAGAATGTTTTTTTTATAATAGAAAGTCCAATTTTACTTGAAAATATATTTTTTACATTGCCTAGCTTCATGCATTATCAGTTAAGCTTGGAATTTAAAACAAAATCAACCAGAAGATTATAGAATGCTAATGTTGCAAGAAATCTTAGAAGTTCTTTAGTCTAGGGTTTTAAAATATTTCTTTGGGGTCATAGATAACTTGAGAATCTTATAGAAAATGTGATTATTCTTACAGAAATAAATATGTATATAAAAATAAATCTTTTACAAGGCTTTAACTGCAAATTATAGAAAACCCTATGACACAGGTTTAAACTGTTAAAGAAATTTATTGATTCTAGTAACCCAAAAGTCCAGGAGTATCTGGCTCCAGGTAATATTTGATCTAGTAACTCAACAATGTGATGGAAGGCCATGCATTTTTTTTCTGTTTCTGCTCTTTCTTCCCTAGATTCAGCTTCATCCTAAGGCTGATTTATCTTGGGGTCCTAGGATGGTTGTTATAAGTTCCTGGGTTTTCACACATAGTCTTACATCTCCAGCAGAAAAGAGAGTCTTTGCCTCAGCATTCCCAGCAAATATTCTGTGATTCTCCAACTGATTGGTCAACTTTACATGCCCATCACTGTATCAGTCACTGTGGCTGGGATAATTGAATGCACTCATGGGCTTAACCCAGGTCATGAATTCCACCCAGTCTTCCCTATACCATATTCATCCCCCAATAGAAATGAGCCTTAATGTAATAGTGTTCCCAGTTCATGCTGCCCTTGGATCTAAGACTTGATTTTTGTCTATATTCTGAGGACAATGGAAAGGCACAGAGATTTGTAATCTTTCTAAATCACTTCCAGTGACACCCAGGTGGATGGATGAATGGGGTACTCAAAGTTTAGTGAAATGATTTTAGTGAATGTGAAAAATGAGCATTTCTGAAGGTTAAGGGCAGTTGAAACCTGAATGAGAAAACTCACCTCTGATGTTCTAGCTCCTAAGTCCATTTATCTAGATGTAGCTCTGACTTGTCCGTAGGCCTACCCTATTGTTTGCCAATGAATTCACATGTATATCTCCTGAAGATGTGGGTTTTCTTTTTTCCAAGCAGATGCAATTAACAACAAACATAGCAGTGATGAAGATAATGATGATCATGATGCTAATTTTATTAGCTTGGACTGTTTTTTGCTATAGTGATAAAAACCCTGTCCAGACTAGTTTGAAAACGAAAGCAGATGTACTGACTCACTTCTCCAGCAAGTCCATTAACACTTGGAGCCAGGTTTCTGCATCTTCTGCTCTTAAATGGGTCCATCTACAGGCTAGGCATGGTCATCATTCTCAGGTCAAGCATAGTGATTCTAGCTTGCATAACTCTATGAATGGTGGAACAATTTGCAGAGCGAGGGAACCAGGTTTGGGAGATGATCATAGATTTGGGTGTGGACATGTTGACTTAGCAAAGCTTTGGAGACCTCAGGAAAATGCAGGTCTTCTCTAAGCAAGGGGTTTAAGCCGAGTTTTGAAGGATGAGCTGAGCAACTGTAGAAGTGGCCAGGGAAAGAGGAAAAAGAATTCTGGGCAAAGGCCTTCATCACGGTATTTATGGCAACTTAGGAACTGAAAGAAAGCTTGTGTGGCTAGAGGATAGTAAACAAGAGAGAGAGTGGCACAAGTTGTGGTGGTGGTGGCAAGAAGAACCCAGCCCATACAGAGACATGTAGGACTTCATAGCCAAGTTTATAATCCTTATAGAAAGAGAGTGTCTTCCCTGGGAATGTGGATAAAAAGGGTGTACAACCGGACCCATAGGACACATCATCATGCTGCCTGATGGCACGGAAATGGGATCCATCCATTAACTGATTTTCTCTAGAATTTGTTATTCATCCAGATGTGGGAAAGTAGTGAGGAATTGATCAATAGTTGGTTTCTCCACAGAAAAGAATAATTTCATTATTTTTTTTAGGGCTAAGCCATGTGGGGCAGTCAAAACAAACATGCAAACTAAACCTCAAAAATGTTTTCTACATTGAAAGTATTTATAATCACAATGGTTAATAACCATGCATTGCATTTTAGTGGTTGCTAATAGTGTGCCAGAAACTATGGTGAACACTAGTCTTATATAATTTAAAACTCACAGTGACCTTTTGAGTTAACTGTTATTATTATTCCTCATTTTATAGAAGAGAAAACTAAAGTCCAAAGAGGTTAATTAGCTTTCTGAGGGTCCAGAGCTGGTGAGTGGCAGTGTGGAACTACCATGCTGGTCTAGTCTTCTAACTGGAATGGCAAGCTCTTAAAACTATCTAACTGGTTCTGTTCTTAGGAGGATTCCCAAATCTCTCCAGCTTCACTTCCAGCAAGATCTCCATGACAATAGCAACACTAGAGTGTGGAGGCAGTAAAACATGTCGCTTAGATCTCTGACTGTCCCAGGTGCCATGCTCTGAAACCTATCACTGTTCTGGTGCTAAAGCCATACTTCCTTTGGACTGCTCCCAGCTAATGACAGCATGGCAAAGACAAAAAGGCAGTCCCATTCCTGGGAGACATGGGACTTCTCTGATGGGCAAATTTTGTTCAAGAATTCTGTATCAGCTTTGCCTAACTTTCCTGGACTTGAAATGCAGTTTAAGTCTCTTCCATTCAACCAACATTCCTCCCTCCCTCCCCCTCTTTTCCTCCCTCCCTCCCTTCTTCCTTCCTTCCTTTCTTCCGTCCTTCCTTCCTTCCTTCCTTCCTTCCTTCCTTCCTTCCTCCCTCCCTCCCTCCCTCCCTCCCTCCCTCCCTCCTTCCTTCCTTCCTCCCTCCCTCCCTTCCTCCCTCCCTCCATTCCTTCCTTCTTTCCTTCCCTCCTTCTCTGGTTCATATGGGACAGAACTGCATGGCATTCTGATGGCTCTCCCAGCCACCTTTTCCTTCACAGGCATTTTTCCTAATTAATCTCTTAATCTATTATAATTAGTTCTGATTTATTGTGTTAGTTTCCTAGAGTCGCCCTACCAAAGTCCCACTTGGTGGCTTAAAATGTTTATATTGTATCACATTTCTGGAGGCTAGAAATCCAAGATCAAGGTTTTGGCAGGATTGTTTTCTTCTAAGGGCTGTAAGGGGAGATCTGTTCTAGTCTTCCCTCCTGGCTTCCAGTAGCCTCGGGTATTCCTTTTATTGTAGGTGATCTTCTCCCTGTGTCTTGTCTTTACATCATCTTCTTTCTGTATGTCTGTCTTTGTGCCCAAATTTCCCCTTTTTATAAGGACAAAGTCTTAGTGGATGAGGGTTCACCCTAATACCTCATCTTTACTTGATTGTCTGCAAATATTCTAGTTCCAAAAAAGACCACTTTCACAGGTGTTAGGGTTAGGACTTTATCATCTTTTTGAGTGGAGGGGACACAATTCAACCATAGCATGCATTTGAGTGTGTCATTCTGGGAGAATCTGGGCTTACAGCCAAGAGGAATTTCAGTAAGTCTATTTGCATTTAAAACCTGCATCACTGGGGCACCTGGGTGGCTCAGTGGGTTAAGCCTCTGCCTTCGGCTCAGGTCATGATCTCAGGGTCCTGGGATTGAGCCCCATATTGGGCTCTCTGCTCGGTGGGGAGCCTGCTTCCCCTCTCTCTCTGTCTACCTTTCTGCCTGCTTGTGATCTCTCTGTCAAATAAATAAATAAATTGACAGAGAGAGATCACAAGTAGGCAGAGAGGCAGGCAGAGAGAGAGGAGGAAGCAGGCTCTCTGCTAGATCCTATTTTATCCCAATAAAATCTTTAAAATAAAATAAAATAAAACTGCATCATTTCTAGAACTCTCATTTGGCCTAGGTGTATTATTGAGGGTGAACTAGCCTATATTCTTGAAACCATAAAAGTGCTAGGCATATTTAAATTAATCTAATGGAACATAATTATACTAATTAGATGCATTTAAACATTTCATCAGAAATACCCCACAATATTAATTTAAAGCTTAGCTATTTTAAGGTAGGCCAGAGATAGGATAATTTTCCTTTTTTTGAATAGTGAGAGTTTGTTTGGTTTAGTTTTGCTTTTCACAAACTGTGTTCTGTGGCATACAAGCTCTCTGTGAGAGGGACTCAATCTCAGGAAACAAACTGAGGGTTGCTGGGGGAGCAGGTGGAGGGATAGGATAGTTGGGTTATGGAAAAAATAAAAACTTGTTTTAAAAGTTTCTCTAAGAAAAAGAAGAATAGATATTAAAAAGTAGGGGTGTCAGATTTGTTTAGGAAATAGAATAAATTGGAGACTCAACATTTACTGGGCATCTGTCTGTGTCAGGGATTGTGCTGACTAGTGAGGATCCAGCACTGAATAAGGTAAGGTCCTTATCTTTCTGGACCTTGTGTCCTCATGTCCTCCATGATTTAGAAAAGGGCCAATAATCAAGTAAGGAAATAAATGAGCAAGGTGAGCCCCCCAAAATGAAAGAGGCAGTAGGATAAAGAGAGCTGGGATTGGCCCGTTGGGTTTCAGATGGGGCTATGGGAAAGGCTTTCTAGGAGAGCCAGTATTTGTAAAGGTGGGAAAATGTGGTTGTGGACAGGGATTGGAGATGAGTGCAGTGACTTGGAGATCGTGATGGGTCTGCTAGGCAAGGCTGAGCAGTTAGCATCTTATTTTAAATGCAGTGCACATTGGCACATTGATGACTTTCAGGGGTCCTGCAATAGAGCTTGAGCCATGTCCAAGTTTCCAAAATGTATGTGACCGAATTGTTTTCCTAATAAGTGATATCTGATGGAACAGTTGTGTCCCCTGGAAGGCAGACTCACAGATGCTGATTTGTGAATTTAAAGTGGTTGATACTTTAGGAACATAAATGTTCCATGAAAGTAGGTCATTGGAGCGCTAGCTGGTATAATAAAGGTGAAATTAAAAAATATAGAAAAAAATGTTTGTATTTTCTGAAC
This sequence comes from Spilogale gracilis, assembly GCA_004023965.1. Lineage (NCBI taxonomy): Eukaryota > Metazoa > Chordata > Mammalia > Carnivora > Mephitidae > Spilogale > Spilogale gracilis. The sequence goes on along the minus strand of PITA01012376.1, from coordinate 49,938 downwards.
TTAGATTGCCTGAGTTTGTATTCCGATTCCACTATTGAATAATTATATCCTTGTGGGTAAGAGGCATCATCTGTCTGTGCCTCAGTTTTTTCACCTGTGAAATGGAGGATAATACTATTTATTTCAAATGATTGTCAGGATTAATTGTAAAATTACACGTAAAGTTCTTTGTGGTAAGTGCTTCATAAATATTATTTTTATTATTATTATTATTTTTTTAAAGATTTTATTTATTTGACAGAGTGAAACACAGCCAGAGAGGGAACACAAGCAGGGGGAATGAGAGAGGGAGAAGCAGGCTTCCCGCCGGGCAGGAAGCCCGATGTGGGGCTCGATCCCGGGTCTCCGGGATCATGACCTGAGCCGAAGGCAGTCGCTTAACCAACTGAGCCACACAGGCGCCCCTATTTTTATTATTAATAGCCTAAATGTGTCAATATTTCCCCTCGGAATGTTAGGCTTTATTTCTTGATGTTAAAGAGCTAATACTTAAGAGATAAGATAGTCTAGGGAAAATTTCTTTTTTTTAATTGAGTGAACTTACTAAAACAAACACATGTATATGCAACTTTTTTTTTTTTAAGATTTTTATTTATTTATTTGACAGAGAGAAACACAGCTAGAGAGGGAACACAAGCAGGGGGAGTGAGAGAGGGAGAAGCAGGCTTCCTGCTGAGCAGGGAGCCCGATGCAGGGCTTGATCCCGGGTCTCCGGGATCATGACCTGAGCTGAAGGCAGTCGCTTAACCAACTGAGCCACCCAGGCACCCCTGTATATACAACTTTAACTAAATAATGACAAGGCTCATCTACATCCCAGGGTAAAATAAATAAATGTCATTTGATTATCAACTTCTAAATTTCCTACTTCTGTTTTCCTTCCTTTTTGAAAGCTACCAAATATAAAACTTAACCAAGTTAGGAAATTGTATGCTCATTCAACATTCATTTGGTGATGAGTACTGAAGTGTCAGTGCCCAGGCATGGATCCAGGTGTTTTTCTTGAAAGGAGTTTGTGAAGCCCTAAAAGTTTCTTCATTCCATTTTCAGCAACAGACACTGAGCATACGCTCTTCACTGGTTACTCGCCAAGGATGCCAAGAACTTCTGTGTTCTGCATCCTCCATTCAGGTTGGCTACTTTGAGCTATGGAGCCTTACTCAAGAGCCAGAAGTACCTAACCAGGCGGGTAGCATGGGGAGAAAACTGAGTACCTGAAATGATCAGAAAATCAGCCCCTTAATCATGATTTCCCTACTTTCAAATAGGAACTTAGAATTGTTGACATAATTTTGGTCCATTAAAGTTCCTTTTTTTTTAAACCTGCCTTGCCTAAATGGATTTAATGTGGTTTTTTTCTCCTGACACTTATCAGCTTGGGAAAAAAGGAAACTTAATTGCAACATTTATGTATAATTGCTGGGTGATGAGTGCTTGAGGAATTTTTACTTTGCAGACATACCAAAACAAAAAATCATCCCACAATCAACATCTCTGGGTGAAATGAGAGATCCTCTCCCACATCCTGTGTGTGAGCATTTTGGTTTTAATTGCTTCACCACTTCATTTGTCATTCTCTAAAATAAGCCTCCAGAGAGGAGTCTCTTCAAACAAGATGTTCTCATGGCCAGGGATACAGAGTGAGTGAATCAAGTGAAAAAAATCCATCTCTAACCCAACTTGTGTGCCACATTAAGGCTTGTATCTTCATCTCAAGGGGGTTACATTTTGTGAATAACACTAATAACGCTTTTGAAATAATTGTGGGAAAATACCAGAGATTTGAGATAATTGAGTGCTTCCTAGTGTAGCAAAGACTTAGGTATTAATTGATTTTTAAAGAAGGATTTTCAGTGGAGCTGAAATAATATGGAACAGGAAATACCATGTTTTACACAACTGTAATTTTCAGTGAGCATTTATGATCAGTCATGTCATGGCTGAGATGATGTAAGGGTCTAGAGTGATGGTCCACTGATCTCACATAGTTTGCAATTGCATTTTACTTGGCTATTATAAACATGTAATATCTTAGAAATCATGGTAACTGGACCGGTGTTACTTTCGATCATAAATCTTCATCCTGTCATCTTACATCCTGCAGTTCTTAGATTCCCTGCAGGCATCTGAGTTCGTACTGGTTAAATATATAAACCATAGATTGTTGGAAAGGAGGTGGGATTAGACTAGAAGACATTTTCAACATCTTCCTTGGTATTCTATGCTCTGAAAATTTAGAAGAAATAAATGTAAACTGGGATGGTACAAAAGACTTTGTAGAGTGGGTAGGACTTGACATAGCTGCTGTTGGGACAGGTCCATGTAGAACAGCCAGTGTGGCAGCTGGTGACCCGAGCACAGAGAGGCTGTGCAGGAGGGAGTGAGGGTATGTTGAGTATGTGGAAGGAAGTTGGGATAATTAGATTGGGACCAAACTTGGGGATATCTTCAAGGTCAAATAGGTTCCAAGACCACATCGTAATAATGAATAGAACCAAGACCAGACCTGTGAGCTCTTGGCTTTCTTTGACATTGGTCTTGGCTGGATACCACTCTGCTTTTATAGAGCTAAAGGGTATTAAGTTTCAAAGTTAGGAGGCCCAACAAATAACATTGTAGCCAATTTTAGACCCACGTTCTTGAAAAATACAGCAGGTATATATACATATATATGTGCATTGTTTCTAAGTATCTGTCTCTTTTCACTAACATGGCAGATCATTTACTTAAAGGGTAGGATAAGTTATATTTATTCTTTTCTTTGTCTCATCACATAGGTCATTCCTACTGAGGCATATTCACATCACATTATGATGGGAACAGAAGGAATTATTTATTCTGGGAATCCTGCCCATTTTCTCAATATATCATTTTTATTTCATTGCTTGATTTATGTACTTGTGTTGGTAGAGGGTCCTGGCTATTCATTTCCATGAGCCTTTCCTTTTTCTAAGTTTCTGATCCTTCCTCTCCTATTATATGCATATGAACTTGATTGTGGAAACACCACCAGTAGCTGTGGATTTTTTCTTCCATCTTGTGGCGAATGGCTTGCCTTCTCAGTTTCTGTGATGATCAAAGGGCTTAATAGGCATTGCATTAGAATACTTTCTACTGCAAGTGAGAGCACAAGCACGTTTATACAAAAACTAATTTACTGGCTCACATAACTAATGAGTTCAGGATTTTGCTGTAAGCATGGCTAGTGCTCAAACGATTTCAGCAAGACTTGGTTTTGCTCCATCTCTTGGCCCTGGTTTGCTCCATATTGGCATCATTCTCAGGCACACTCTGCTTACATAGAGGCCAGATGCCTCAGAGCAGCTCTAGGCAGTCATCTTCCCAGCTTCAAGTCAATACAAAAGAATTTCTCTTTCTCAGTGACCTGTAATTGGGTCCCATTGGTCAGTCCTGGATCACAGTTTTCCACTAGAGTCAGGAATGGAGTCTACCACCAAGTCACTGAGAGTGAGAGTGTATGTGAGTGTGGTCCTCTAGAGAACAATCATAGTGCTATCACCAGAAAACTGGGGGATAGTGCACATGCTGAGGTGTGAGGATGACTTTAGAAAGATGAATCTACATGTGGGTCTGGGCTTAGCCCTTGTGGGGCAGACAGCTGAACTCCAAATTTCTTTTAATGTTCACCACGTTTTACCTTAAAAATTCATGTGATTTCTCTATAGTATGTGTTTTAATATAAAATAGTGTTTCCATTATCAGCTGACTAGCTCTAACGTTCTAGGAAGGGGCATCATTTGATAACCTCTGGCTTCAGAGCCTGAGGTGCTTCTCTGCATTCCACAGGTTCCAGCCTGAGAAGCACCGCTTTATACAACTGTCATATAATAAGATAGGTGTTAAGGAGTTTCTTTCCTCTTTTGAATGAACTGCCTAAGACTAGAGAAATAACAGGTAAAACTGGCATCCAACGTAGACACCAAGAGAATAAGTTTTTGGTCACATGGCCATGAGTTGGAATCCTTCTTCACTACCAACAATCTGTATGACCTTTGAAAAAATATGCCTTTGAGCCATAGTTTCCCCATTGGTTATCACCACTCATCCTTCCAAATTCTGAGGACCGAGTTAAACATCATGAAACCAACACAGGGCCTGGCATAGAAATTCTCAGGAATAGTTAATTAGTATCTAATTATGTATGTAATATTGTAACAAATAACATAATATTTTACCTGCACTTATATACATAATAAACTTTAAAAATGATTTTACTTCTACCAACAACCTCATACTGCGGTTTCAAATGGAAGCAAAAGATGGATGATGGATTTGTTATTTGTTTTTCCATGACCTGCAGCTAATTGAAAAAGACTCGAGATATAAAACAAGGAAGCAGAGGAGATTGCCTCTCAAGTGGAGAGGTTTTATTTTCATGCTATTAGCATAGACTGGCTGTAATATTTTCCTGCTCTTTAATTCCTACACAGTTGTCATTAATTGCACACTTATCTGCCTTTAATGCCAGCTCTTATTTCCTAACCAACTCTTGCACAAAGCGATTAGCCAAAATACATCTTTCCTTCAGTTTTCAACAGAAAGTCCACCTGCTAAGCATTTTTCATACTCTGAATAAAAACAAGAGAAAGAGAGCAGCAGGAAATAGCTTAACTAAGGCAGATTATCAGTCAGTCATTGGCATCTTTTAATTGTAAGAGCTAATGATCATTTCTGGCTTATGAAAATGCCTACCACATTTGAGATAATAGTTACTATTAAAAAGAAGGTTACAGTACATGAAATCATAGAAATTAAAAGAGGCTCTATAGGACTCCTTTCATTTAAGCTTTGGAAACTCTATTCTCTTCTAATTTTAAAGTGTATGTTTTTACTTGGGTCTCATACTTTAAATAGCTCCATTTGTTCATCCATTTAGTGTGCGTGCACACAAACACAGCTTATGTGTTCCGATTTTAAAGATTTCAAGTGGCTTCTGTAACGGTGCATGTAGACAAAGTCAATCTGAACATACAGAAAGTGCCACATGGTTCATTTGATAAGATCTTTTCCCAACTCCTACACAGTTTCTGCAATAAAAATACGATTGATTCAAATCAGAAAGGAGTAATCCCCAGGGGAGCACTTTGTCTTTTAGATGTGTTACTCTCAAAATTTAGATCATTTCAAGTATTTTTTGAGTGAGGGGAGTGGGGTTCTGAATGTTCAAAATGTGTCTCCCTTCTACCTGTTCTTCCTCCTTTTTTTTAGAAGGGAGGGTATGAGGTAATAGTTAAAAGCTCCCACTGGGAAGCGTGCTGGCTTGAGTCCAACACTTGGATGCACCTAAGCGCCTCTGTGGGTAAGTTACCTAACACCTCTATCCTTCAATCCTCTCATCCGTACTGACTTCATGAGGCCATTGCAAGGTTTAAATGAGTTCATCTGTGTAAATAATTGGAACAGTGCCTAGCACACAGTAAGTTACTTGAAACATAGCTGCTGATAATAAGAACACGCACGGGCCTTCAGAACACATGCTGGTGAATCAAGGCTCAGACATAAGACTGAATGTGCCATTTCCTAGCTATGTGACCTGAAGCCTTCAAGTTTCTTAACTTTGCTGAGCTTCAGTTTCCTCACTGGTGAAAGAGATAACAACAGTGATTAGAGTTTGGGATGGGTCTGCAGTCAGAAAGAATTGGGAAAAAGTCTGGGCTTCAGTTCTTATTATTCATTGATTTGGTCAAATTACTGTACCCTGATATAGCATTTGTTGTGTAGATTAAATGAGCCAATACATACAAAGGGCTTGAAATAGCTTGTGGCACTTTGCAGGGGCTAGATAAATTTTAACTATTACTATTGCTTACTCATCTCACATTTTTTTAAAATGACTTTTTTAAAAGATTATTTATTTATTTATTTGACAGACAGAAACCCAGCCAGAGAGGGAACACAGCAGGAGGAGTAGGAGAGGGAGAAGCAGGCTTCCCGCTGAGCAGAGAGCCCTATGCAGAGCCTCAATCCTGGGACTCCCGATCATGACCCCATCTGAAGGCAGCCGCCTAACGACTGGGCCAAGCAGGCGCCCCTATTCTCACATTAATACTTACATTTGGGAAATAACAAGAGGGTGTGACGGGGGACGGTGCTTGATCCGCCCCTCCCGCCATGCCCAAGCCACCGGAAAACTTTGGTGGAGGTACCTGTGAATGTGAATGAAAGCCCCTCTGGGCTTTCCCTGCCTGGAATCCGGAAAGCCATGTACCCTATGGGTCAGGGCAATATGTCCTTTGTGTGCTTATTCAAAACATATAGTTTCCTCCTGGTAATCATATCTCTGTATCTCTTATCTGTATTTCTTTCTTTTTTTTTTAAAGATTTTATTTACTTATTTGACAGAGAGAGTTCACAAGAAGGCAGAGAGGCAGGCAGAGAGAGAGGAGGAAGCAGGCTCCCTGCTGAGCAGAGGCCCCCTGGGATCAGGACCTGAGCGGAAGGCAGAGGCTTTAACCCACTGAGCCATCCAGGTGCCCTCTTATCTGTATTTCTTGATCCCTCTGCCTCAATGGTCTCAACTTCTGTGAGTTAAAGCAATCACTCTGTACCCTGCAGTAACAATACTAATCCTGTCTCTAGGGCAGGTGCAAAAGCAGTTAAAGATTTAACTGCACCACCCAACTTCCTCACTTTTAAATAATAAAAGACTGGGGCCCCTGTCAGTCAAGAGAGACAAAGGCAGAGAGCCTTTGAGGAAGCAGCAAGAGAGCCTGCAGAGAGACTGAGAGACAAAGGCAGAGAGCCTGCAAGGAGGCCGCAAGAGAGCCTTAGAGGAGAGAGCAGGAGAGCTGGAAAGAGCGAGAGAGCCTGCAAAGAGAGACAGAAACAAAGAAGCAAAGAAAGCAGCAAAAAGAGAAGCAGACAGAGAGTAGAGAGAGAGAAGAGGAGAGAGAAGTAGAGCAAGAGGGCCAAAGCCAGAGCTAGAGAGCTAGAGCTAAAAAGCCAATGTTAAAAAGCCAGAGCGTGCGGCTGAGCCTGCTTCATAGGTCTCTCCTGACTGACTTTGGGTCTGTCAGCTTGCATTAGATTTCCGTGTTCCTGTCACTATTTCTCCCGCGGTTCGGGACCCACACAACTCCGCCAAGGCTGGCTCCTTCGTCGGCGACGACAAGGGTGTTTGCTTAGTCAGGTGACCCGACTGTGGTGGACCTGGGATGTCATTCCGGGGCTTCACGCCCTGTGACGTTGTGCCACGCGATAGGTCATACAGCATGACGTAGGCTGTTACTAAGGATGTGGCATTCTTTGTGGTGAGTTTCTTCTGCCTGAAATGTCCATGTGCCTATCTCTTTGAAGGTCCTCTTTAAATGCCACAGGCTTTTTCCCCTGAAGACGTTGCTGCTCCTCAAAACTGACTGTAATCTGTTACTGCATCAAACTGCTGCTGTTTTCAGCACTCCTCACCTTCAATTACCATTACTGTACATATTTTTCCCCCTCAAGGAGACTGTAATTACTGTGAAGGCCTGCTCTATGAATGATTCATCATTGTAATCTCCTCGTTGCCCGAGCAATGTTTGGAACATGGGGGAAATTGTGCAGATATTCGCCAAACTAATGAGTAAGTCAGTGAATGAATGAAACAGCTAATGGTTCGGTGACTGTGGGCAAATTTAGCCTGGGAGAGAATGGCACTAAGCATTTGCCAAAACATTTAAGTTCCTTTTTCCATTTTTGAGTATCAAAACCACAGGCTCTGAAAAACCCTGGCAACTGGGAGGTAGAGCTGGAATCTGGGCTCCTGAACTGGGTGGGGTTTGTGGGTCCTCAACTTCAAAAAAATTCATTTGTTCAGTACATTTTATTTAGCGCCTATTGTGGGCTTTAGTACTCTTGCTGAGGGTATAGAAGCCTGTGTTTAGCAGTTTAATTTACTGTGGAGTCGCAAGGACATCAGAAATGGAAGGGGCCTTAGGATCAGTTCTGGATTAAGACTTCTCAGATGGTATGATGAGGAATGGTAGTGCCAGTGAGAAAATCACAAATAAACGAATCAAGAAATAAGACAAATCTATTGTACTTAGGTTTGGAGTATGCTATATTCTATACCCTTCCCCTTTCTAGATTAATGGTAATAATGATGATAATAGCCATACTAATAGAAGCTAATATCTATTTAGCTCTTAGAACTGACTCACTTAATCCTCACAAGAACTTTAGGGGATAGACACTATCACCCTTTTTTATTTATTTTTATTTATTTAAAGGTTTTATTCATTTATTTTAAAGAGAGAAAGCACAAGAAAAAAATTTTCCTTAATTCTTGGTTCTGTGGTTGATCTAATGATCGACATAAAACACTAACAGGAGAAAAGGAAATAAAATTTCATACATACATCTGGGAGGGTCCCCCCCACCAAAGATATGTGACTTAAAGAAGTGACCAAAGCAGGACCTCATCTAATCCTTTCCCTAGCAGGCTGTAGATTGGGGCTAGATTTCACCCTCTTGACCCTTACTGAATTCTATTCTTTTCTTTTCCCCTGATATTTGTTGGTGCCTCCTCTATTCCTCTATTTCATTCCTCCCTTCCTCCTTCCCTTCTCACCTCTTTTTCTCCTTCCCTCCTCACTTCTGCTTTTCTGTACCAGAGAAGTAAAGTGGCCATTAAATCTTCTGTCATTAGGTTATTTGTGGTTTTTCTGGTAGTCCCTCAGTTCAGCCACCTCCTAGTACTTGATACTGATCAAACCCTTACAATCTTTCAACAGTAGAACTCCACATGGCAATAGCAGCAGGTGGATTTTTCCTGAGATCACTTTCTATGTATTTTGTAGGTTGCAACTTGAAGCAAGTTTTCAATGAAGAACCATAAAGTGCCTAATTAAACAAAAATCTTTACTTCTTTCTCCATTTTCCTTCTTCTCTAACCACAGGTTTTCTTTTTTTTTTTTTTATTAAAAGATTTTATTTATTTATTTGACAGAGAGAAACACAGCGAGAGAGGGAACACAAGCAGGGGGAGTGAGAGAGGGAGAAGCAGGCTTCCTGCCAAGCAGGGAACCCAATGTGGGGCTCGATCCTGGGTCTCTGGGATCATGACCTGAGCCGAAGGCAGTCGCCCAACCAACTGAGCCACCCAGGCGCCCCTAACCATAGGTTTTCAAGCAAAGCTTGGAGAAGAAAGGTTTGTTCTACAGATCCCCACTCACTGATTTATCTATTTTTTTCTCTTGAAAACCTCTGTGGTTTTTTAAAAATTATTTACTGAAGAAAAAAAGATCTTCTCAACTCTTCTAGAATCTAAAATTGGTATTCTGTAGACTTCTAGTTATTCACTTGTTCATTTGTGTAATAAAGGATTTTTTGAACCCTCTTTCTTTGCAAAGTGCCGGGTTCAATGAAGGGTGATTTAGTGGTGGCCAATATATATTCCCTATCCTCAAAGTTCTCAAAACCCAAAAGAAAGAATAAATGTGTAAATATTAATAGATAGTGTCTTTTAAAATAACTTCCCAGGATTTTTTAAGTTTAAACTCTTTGGAATGTACTATTCAGTGTAATTACTCATCATTTTGGAATTTTTAAAAAAGTTTTATTTAAATCTTTCAAGAGAAAGTGAGCAAGAGAGAGTGCACATGAGTAGGGCCAGAAGGAGAGGGAGAAACAGAATCCTCTGCTGACAGTGGGGGGGAAAGGGCTCAATCCCAAGACCCCAGGATCATGACCGGAGCTGAAGACAGACATTCCATGGACTGACCCACCAAGGCACCCCTTCACCATTTTGATATTTGAAATAAATTTTTTCAGGAAGATTCTTAACAGCATTCAGTGAGAATCTATTCTGTGTAGAAGTTTGTCCTCATAAAAAAGATGTATGAAATCTAATCATAGCACCTGGCAGACAATATAGTAAACACTTAATACATTATAGTTGTGCTTACCATAATTAGCAATGGTAGTAAGAGTAGCAGCAGCATTAAATTATCTAGATTTAATGTCAGACATTTTAACTTACTAGCTGTGAGACATTGAGCAAGTAGCATAATTTCTTTGAGTGTCAGTTGGGAGGACTGAAATCAAAGGAAGTTATTAGTCAAGTGTAAAGTACTTCACCAATGTTTCATAGTTTAAAAACTCTGAAATGTCATCCTTTTGCCTTGAATTACACCTTTCAGCATTCCGAAAATCTCTTCTTTTGCTTAGATCATGAATGCTGGGCTGACATCGTATTTTTGATTGCTAGATAAAATACAGGGCACCATTAAATTTCAATTTAATAATAGTTTCTTTCAATATAAGTATGTCCATGCATTAATATTTAAAAAATCTATCAAAAATTCAAATTTAGGGGCGCCTGGGTGGCTCAGTTGGTTAAGCGACTGCCTTCTGCTCAGGTCATGATCCCGGAGATCTGGGATTGAGCCCCACATCAGGCTCCCCGCTCTGCAGGAAGCCTGCTTCTCACTCCCCCTGCTTGTGTTCCCTCTCTCACTGTGTTTCTCTCTGTCAAATAAATAAATAAAATCTTTAAAAAAAAATTGAAATTTATAAGACATCCTGTATTTTTTATTTTCCAAATGTGTCAGTTTAATTATATTTTAACGGACAAGTTTACAAACTGCAGCACAATTCCTTGATGTACTATTATTTGTAGAGATGAGGACACTGACTAGTGGCCTCTGAAATTCATTTCAAACCTGGGGATTTGATAACTGTGATAAGACAAGGAAGGTGGTGAAATCAAACCCACTTCAAATCCCCCAGTATCACCACTTCCTACCTGTGTGCATTTGGTTAAGCTAGCTTCTCTAAGCCTAGCTCTTATTATGTAAAATTTTCTTCTTTCTAAGACAATTACTTTTCTTCTCAATGGATTTGCATTATCCATTTTTAGTGCTCATTTCTGAACTGTGTTATCAAAATTCTAATTTTCTCTCTGTGAACAGAGCAAATTCAGGATTCTAGCTCTTGACCTTTATGGTTAAGAATAAGTTCATTTTCCTGAGGGATTCTTTTTTTTCTTGTTTACAGTTGGAACTTGAGGCTCACCAGTCACACTTGAGAATCTGTTGCTAATGGAGGGAAGAGGTTTCAGAGTCTTTCTGTGTTACTTGAAAAGAAAATGAAATTTGGGGATTTGGAGTTAATGTCTCTTCCTTTCCTCTGCCCTGGGGAAGGGACTTTGCTTGGGCTTGGCTGCAGCTAGCTCCTGTTCATTAAACACTTCTGCTCTCTTCTACTTTTGGGCTGGGCCTCTCACCTGTCGTACCTTATTCCACCCTCAGGTAGCCCTGTGAAAAAGATACACATTACCTTCACTATATTGAGTAAGCAATGTCCCCAAGTGACAAGTTTAGGCTGAAAACTTACATTCAATTCCTAGGTCATGGAAAGTATGTCAGTCTGGCTACCTGAATTCCTGGCTATTGACTAGCTTGTTAATAGTCCCCAGCTGGCCAGTTCGTTTCTCCAGAAGCTTGCTTAAAGTGATACCTAGCTGGACGTTTTTCTCCCATAAATGTGCTGTCTCCTAGGGTTTGATGGAAAGTGGTCCACCCTTTCCCTGTGGGAACTGGCAATCTGTAGCCAAAGTGCATCTGAATTGTTATTTTTAAATAGTTTGGAAAACATGCTACAAATAATACCTGTTTATTGTCAATGTTAGAATACAAAGCTATATGGAGAAAAAAACAAAACAAAACATAATCTGCCCCTCCTCTAGAGAGACGTTTTTACGTTGATGTACTCTCTCGTAGATAGAGAGGCGGATAAAGATACACAGATAAAAATAGATGTTTAAGATGTAGTTGTTATTTCATAGAAATAGGATCACAAAGAACAAGCCATTCTGGATTTTTTTTTTTTTTTTGGAACTTAACAGTATATCTGCACCAACAGATTCTGTGGGTTTTTTGGGAGAGTTGGCCAAGATATGTTTAATAATTTTTAAAAGAGAATTAAAATTGAAATTATGTGCTACAGATTCGATATTGTTAGGTTTTTTTAGATGTCTCTCTTCCAGAAATGTAAGTTGTGATCATTAGCAATCTATATTTTACTTTAATTGTAGAAATCTTGTTGGAGAAGGAAATAGAAGAAAATGTGGTATCCACAGTGGCAGTTTTTTACTCCTTCTGAACAGGACCCACGTTTTTTTATAGCTGCCTCATGTCTGGAGGACAGCTTCAGTTAGGATTTTATGACTTCAATTTGCCTTGAAAGTTTTCCTGCACATGTTGAAAGCCAGAATCTGCCCTTACTCTGTGGATACACTGAGGCTGTGCACTTTAACAATTTCACAGAGTGAAATAATGCATTTAGACCTTGACATGAAATTAAATTCCAGAAGAACGTTGTACTTTCCTCCTCCAATCTGACAGACCAGACTATTTTAGGCACCAGAACTACATTGCCTGAAAAGTTGCTCAGATTCTTGAATTCACCTGGTGACAGGTAGTGCAAGCTGGAGTGATGGCTTCACTGCAAAGCACCGTTGAGTGTTTGCTCTGAGGGTAGGTTCCACAGAGGCTTGCTCTGTGGTCCGCTAAGGGAGCAGAGGAAATCATACCTTCTCGATGAACAGGGATGAATAGCAAGTGTAGTTTAGAGGAAGTAGCAATGGATGTGCCTTCAAACACTTGAATTGGAGTCCAGCTTTGCTGCATACTGGTTTATTAGCCCTGGACAAATGATCAGGCATGGCTTCCTTATCTATTAACATAGAAATAATGAATGATCTTTAGTTTCTTTATGATGCTCTTGTGAAATTAACACACAGGAAATCTTTTGTATACTGTAAATCACTTATAATGAAGATTAGAGCAAATGTTTCTTGATCAAGGCACTTGAGAAAGCCAGGCACTATGTTAAACACTTTGTATGCATTATTTTATTCTAACAGTCAAAATCTCCACACAGTAGATACTGTTTGCTCTCCTCATTTTACAGGAAAGACAACCGATGGCTAGAGGGCTTATGTAACTTGCTGAGGCCACAAAGCTTCAGGTAGCTGAGCCAGGACACAACACTGTATAAATATACTGATTATATCATTTTTTTCCCCTCAAAGTATACATTAGGTGTACTAATGTTATATATAGGATGTCTTTAGGACAGGTATAAAGAATTTTTTGTAAGTTACACATTTATTTTAACATTAGAAAAAAAATACATATCTAGCATATCAAATCCCTGATTTGGGGGCTGTGACTTCCTAGGATGAGAGTGAAGTTCCCAGATACTCAGTTCAAAGAAATAAGGTGATTTGAAGACAAATGTAAGATAATAGTACAGGTGTTATACAGATATGGTAAAATCAGATGTATGATTAAACTGTTGTGTGAGACAGCTACGTCATAAAAGCTGTACTTAAAGATGATATTATGCATGGCATTTACTCAAGGCTTTATATAATAAGATTTGGTGTTTTGCACATATGGGCAATAGAAGGGTGTAAAAATTCAGATAAGGGCTTTTTTTTCCTTTTTTTTTTAAGTAAGCTCTATGCCCAGCGTGGGGCTTGAACTCCCAATCACAAGATCAAGAGTCGTATGTTCCATGACCTGAGCCAGCCAGATTCCCCCAGATGTGGATTTTTACATAAGTCAAGCTGAATATAGGCAATCTAAGATCCATAACAATAATATTAATCATGATAGTTATTTATTGGAGCATACCATTTTTAGAGATGATGTGAAACACTTTATTCTCCTGGCCTAATTTAAGTCTTCAGTTCATTTGCACTTGGAGAAGCTGCTGTGGGAGGAACATCAAGAAAGGGAACGTCTGCTTTGTCCCGTATAGTTGCCCCTAGTCACTTGTGGCTCTTGAGAAGCTGAAATATGTAGTCCAAATTGAGATGTCCTGTGAAGGAGTTCAGAATATCACGCCAGGATATACCACCTTGGCATAAGGATTATTTTGAGCTGATTGCACTTGAGAAACAGTGGACAAACAGTTCTGTGTTTTCCTCCCATCTGCAAAATGCTGGCATAAACTTCCCCCTTATAAAGTTGTTCCTGATCCCCTTGCCCATACCTGGAGGATGAAAACAACCTCTACTACCGGAGACAGAAGGTCAGCAGGGAGATGCACAAACAAACCTTACTAAAATAACCCTGATCTGGGGCATCCGGGTGGCTCAGTTGGTTAAGCTGCTACCTTTGGCTCAGGTCATGACCCCAGAGTCCTGGGATCAAGCCCTGCATCCGACTCCCTGCTCAGTGGAGAACCTGCTTCTCCCTCTCCCTCTGCCTGCTGCTCTGCCTAGTTGTGTTCTCTATCTCTCTGTCAAATAAATAAATAAAATCTTTTAAAAATAAATAAAATAAAATAACCCAAATCTTCCATCAGTTTCCTCTATATATTTACCTTCCTATAAATCACCATGCCTAGAAGCCCGACCTCCTTTTCTTGTGTCTAGTCACTGCTCCACAATTGATCGGCCTTTGTTAAAATGGTACGTAAACCCTTAGATCTAACTTCCTTTCTAGGTCTTCAGTTCCTTCCCATGAAGACCTCTGTGCATGTAAAAATTAAAATACTAACATTAAATAAAATATGTATGCCTTTCTCCTGTTAATTTGTCACCTGTTAGTTTAATTCACATGCCTTCGTTACCGAATATAAGAAGATGGAAGAAAAATGTTTTTTATCCTCTATACCTTTACATATAAAATACACATTGGAATTTGAAGATTTAATATGGAAAACACAATGTGAAATATCTCAACTTTTTTCTATTGATTACACATAGAAATGACAATATTTTAGATATACTGGCCTAGATGACGTTAAAACTAATTTTACCTGCTTTTTTTTTTTTTTAAGTACTAGAAAATGTAAAATTGCACATGTGGCTCTCAGTTTTGGCTCACACCATATTTCCAGCAGACAGTACTGCTCTAAGTGAGGTGTAAAACTACAGTCTTAGCTTATACCTGGGCCGAGGTCCCAGGTTAGGTTTTCAGCTGGGAAGATAAGGTGTTTCCTTTGGTTTAATTAGCAGGTATAAATGCAAACATACCCAAGGTTCAACTACTGCTTCTGCATTAGCATTTTCCTACAGAGACCACCAGCTGCTGAAAAGCCAGAGAGGAACAACAAAGTCTGCTTCTTGCTGCTTTAGAGCCATTAAACTCTTAAGGCAGGACATTGCCCCTTGATTCTGAGTGCAAATAACAGAGTATTACAATTAGCATCTGTGTAGTTACATTGATATAATCTAATGGGGTCAGGGCAAATCACATTACTCTGGGGCTGAAGTGCATTCATGATAGGTAATTTATGCATAGGTGAGATATGGCAGTTTCTTAAGAAGTCTCGCAGAGAGTAAGTTCTAGCACCCAGAACTTGGAGGGTGATTGTTATTGCAGCAATAGACGTCATTAAAAGAGGTAAACTGAAATTAAAAATCCAATATGAGCTCTTTCTAGTTCTTAACACAGTCACACAGCGAGGACTTAAAGGAAGAAAATCTTTGTTGTGGCAAATGATCATGATCCTTCCCATTTTGCTTTCTCCCTAGTGCTTAGCAGTAGTGTTGTCTGCAAAGCAAACAGATCCAAAGTACACACATGTGCATGCACACACACACAGATAAAAAGTCAAAATCCTTTACAACAACCATTTTGTAGGACTGGTAAGTGAAGCCCAGTGCCCCACTTCCTGCTCTCTAGACCACTTCTATAGTTTCTTATTCTCCTTCATAGTACATTTGCTGGATTTAGGAGAAAGAGTGCTGGACCCAAAGGAGAACACCAAAGTTCAAGTACTATTAAAGGCAATTCATGGCTTTCTGCCCTTGGAAAAGCCTCTTGACTATTCTGAGCCACATTTTTTTTTACCACCCCAAAAATGTTATCAAGGATAGGAAGCAATATAGAAACCTCTGCCCGTGGCCAGTACTGTGACATCTTTTTTTTGGTAAGGCTCTCTGCTTATAATGAATTATTTTAATTATTTTTGTTACTCGAAAGAAACTTCTGCATCAAAGCCCCTCCCCAAGATATTGGCATGGGTTGGGGGCCCACAGGGACTGGGATGAGGGCAGAGCCCAATTCATCTTAGGGAATCTGGTCCTTGGGGTTGCATTTGAGCATGACTTTCAACCCCAATTCCTTTCTGGCTGTTTCAAAGGCCTCCAGAGTTTTCTCCAGAGGAAACCTATGGGTAACTAAAGGCTTTATGTTCACAGACTTGGAGGCAAGCATAGAAATCACCATCGGGCACGTGTTGCAATACTGAAACACGCCCTTGATCCACTTCCCAGATGGCTGCATGCACCAGGGGCACAGTGGTCATCTTAGTGTCCAGCCCTACGAGCACCAGAACAAGTAGCCTAGATGCCTGACTGGATGGTGGGCTCTGCCCGTGTGCACTTGATGGTCATTCCTGGCTTGCACCCCAGCAGATCATCCACTTTACTGGCGATTTCCTTAGGGCTTTCCTTGAAGATCTGGAGGACGGTATCAGCCCCAAATTTCTTGGCTTTAGAGAACCAAGAGGCAGATAGATCAGTCACCAGCACTTGAGCTGCACCCATGGCCTTAGCCACGATCAGTGACCAGTCCAATGGGCCCAGGTCCACACACAAAGTCCTTTTCCCCCAGGGTGATTCCAGCTCACCAGCAGGCATGGATCCCTCAGACAGTGGTTCAATCAGGGCCCCCTCTTCAAAGGTAACATTGTCAGGAAGCTTGTAGCAGAAATCAGTGTTGTGCTTATAAAACCTACAGAGGTTCTGATTGTCAGAGGGTGTGGTACAGAAGATGGATGGTGACAGATTGTATAGGCCAATCTTGCAGAATTCATCCATTTCTCCCAGATCGCCAGGCTTGATGGCAACACGATCCCCTGGTTTTAGGCTCTTGACCAGTGATTCCAGTTTTATATTCTCCCTGAAGCTTCATGCCCCAGCACCATTGGCTTTTCCACAATAATATTGCCAGTTCGACCATGCTTCCAGTAGTGAACATCTGAGCCACAGATCCCAACAGAATGCATCTTCAGCCGCCCTTCATTTGGGCCTGGGATAGGATAGTTCTCCAGGTGTGGTCTCTGGGTCTATGCGCCACCAGAGAGAGGTTCCTGGGCTTGGCTGCCACGGTGTGGTTTTTCTCCTTGCCACAGAGGGGTGATGGTAGGGGTGGGAGCAGTGAGGCTGCAATCCATAGGACGCGTGATGGTTCTTTTCCAATGTGTGTGACATTTTAATGACCAAAACTTTTCTTCTTGTGAAAGGAATTGAGATGTCCTTCAACAGATAAATGGATAAGGATGTGGTCCATATATACAATGGAATATTACTCAGCCATCAGAAAGGATGACTACCTACCACTTACATGGAGGTGGATTGAACTGGAGGATATTATGCTAAGTGAAATTCATCAATTATCGTATGGTTTCATTCAATTGTGGAATATAAGAAATAGTGCAGAGGATCATAAGGGAAAGGGGAGAAAACTGAATGGGAAGAAACCTGAGAGAGAGACAAACCAAGAGATCCTCTTAACTGGGAAAAACTAAGGGTTACAAAAGGGGAGGTGGATGGACGGATGGGGTAACTGGTTGATGGGCATTAAGGAGGGCATGTGGTGTGATGAGCACTGGGTGTTATAGACAACTGCTGAATCATTGAACTCTACATCTGAAAATAATGATGTACTATATGCTAGCTAATTGAATTTAGATTAAAAAAAACCTTTTTCAGGTTTCATGACTTAGCTTTTGGCTGCTTATTAAACTTCCTCTTCATAAGAATAATGAGAGTTAAAATTTAGTAAAAACCCACTATTAATTTAGTATTAGTACGGCACTGCCTTCCTCTCTCTTAGTTTTTCTACTGTGAAATATTACATATTTTTTGAAAAGAAACATGTAGATTAATAAATCATTATAATGTAATTATCTGTTTAAATATAATCAGATCAGAAAACAGCATTGCCAGCATCCATGAGAACTCCCAAAGGGACCTGACTCTACAACAACTCCCTTTTCCCCCTTAAGAGTAAACAATCTTCTGGATTTATGATAGTCACATTATTTGCTTTTCTTTATATTTTTAATATTAAAGTATATATCTATACACACTATGATTTTGGCTGTTTGGGGATTTTAAATAACCAAATCCATGCAGACACTTGTGTCTGACTTCTTTACAGCATCTCATTTGTGATAATCATACTTGTTACTAAAGTGTCTAATGGCAGTTCCTTCATTTTCACTGCTGTCCTCTGTTGTGTGAATACGCAGTGATTTATTTGTCCAGTATTGCTGATAAACTTCTGGGTGTTTTATAATTTTAACACTGCTGTGAACATTCTTGTCCATTTCCTTTGGTGCACAAGGATATGCCTTTCTGATGGATCTACTACTAGGAGCAGAAATATTAGGTCATGGGTAATAAACATGTTTAGTTTAAGGAGACACTGCCTGATTTTTGTAGATTAGTGATACCAATTTAGACTCCCTTCAGCAGAATTTGAGAGTTCCCTTGTTCTACATCCTTGTCAAGAGTTGGAATTGTTGGTTTAAAAATGTTCAGCTAATCTGGTGGGTGTGTAACAGTGGTATGTTTTTGTGGTTTTAGTTTGCATTCCCATGATAGCTAATGAAATCATTGTCATAGTCTGGTAGCCATTTGGATGTCTTCTCTGGTAACTGTTCAGCTCTCTTTCTGACTTTTCTCCTGGTTTCTTTTTGTCATTTTATTGATTTGTAGGACTTCATTTTACATTCTAGATGCAAGCCCTTTATTGGTTATATGTATTAAAAATCTCTTATTTTCTGCCTTGCATTTCATTCTCTTAACGATGTCTGGATGAACAGATGTTCTTAATTTGGATATAGTTGAATTTATCAAACTTTTATTTTATGTTACTGATGTATTCACTTTGAAAGTCTTCTCCTACCCTTGAGGTCATGAAGATACCCTCACATATTATCTCCTCAGGGTTTTATTGTTTGTCTCTCACATTTAGATCTATAATCTACCTAAAATTGATTTTTTAAGTGAGGTCAAATATCTACTTTTGCCAGCAACATATATTTCAAATACTCTTTTTATCTCATTATGCAGCAGTGTTACTGTCTTCATTTGGGCAGAGCCCTGCGGAAAATTGTGCATGGAGGTCTTTTATTTGGGGACCTCAGGTAACAGAAGTACAGCACTGGGAAAGTGAAACAAGAAAACAAACTCAATATAAGCTGTGTGATAGAACTGGCTACTGCTATATGTAACTGGTGCTCAGTTTTTTTAAGGAGCCATATGAAATGCAACTTAGAACACTCTTCCAGGGAACAAAAGGAAAAAAAACAAACACATTTCTTCATTGGGTCCAAAGCTGGCTTCACAGATGTTAATTCCTCTACACCTCCAGGTTGCAAATGCATGAGTGCTGAATGTGGAAATCCCACACCTTGGCCATTAGAGAAGTCCTAGGGCAGGGAGAAAGATGTATGCAGTGTGGGTCAAAAGCAAGATGTGAAACCAACATGCTATTGTAATAACAGTTTGAAGTTAAAGTTGGAATGAAGAGGATTTTTTTATGATTCAAAAAAGGATCCTTATTTGAATCCATTGTTGTATATATCTCCATTTGAACTAATACCAGACTTTATTGAAAACTGTAGCTTCAAACTAAGTCTTTTTACTCAGTGGATCATGTTTTCCTTACTGTTCTTCTTCAAGTGTGTTTTGATGAATGATAGTTGTTTGCATTTCTGTGTACATTTTAGAGTCAGCCTGTCACTCCCCACAACAAACCTTTAGGACTTTGACTGAAATTACTTTGAGTTGAAAGAAAGAAAGAAAGAAAGAAAGAAAGAAAGAAAGAAAGAAAGAAAGAAAGAAAGAAAGAAAGAAAGAAAGAAAGAAAGAAAGAAAGAAAAGATTACCTTGAATCTAAATTATTTACAAGTTATTATGAACGTGACAATTATGACAATGAACTAATGAGTTTTGTGACATCACTGGACATAAAAAAATCCATTTCTTTTCCATCTAACAGCAACAAAGTTAGAAAGTTAAAAAAAAAACAAACCAAATACCGGAAATCTAACAAAAGATGTGTAATCTCAAAGGGAGAGTTTTAGTATATGCAATTAAGTTGTTAATTAGACTATAAAGGATATTCTTTATTAGATAAAGGATATTATATTTCTACTTACAGATTGCTAAGTTTTTAAAATCACAAATGGATTTTGAATTTTATTTAAGAACTTTTTCACAACTGTTAAAATACATATTTTTCTTCTTCATCACATTAATGTGATGATTACACTGATTTTTTTTTACTGTGTATTTTAGAATAATTATAGATTTACAGAAGAGTTGGAAAGAGGGTACAAAGTGTTTCCCTGTGCCTTCACCAGTTACTTTTTTTTTATTGTGTTATGTTAGTCACCACACAGTATATCATTAATTTTGATGTAGTGTTCCATGCTTCGTTGTTTGCATATAACACTCAGTGCTCCATGCTATCTATGCCCTCCTTAATACACCAGGCTCACCCACCCCCCTACTCACCTCCCTTCTAAAACTTCGTTTTGTTTCCTGGAGTCCATAGTCTCTCATAGTTCATCTCCCACTCCGATTTCTCCCCTTTCATTTTTCCTTTCTCCAAATGTCCTCCATGCTATTCCTTATGTTCCACAAATAAGTGAAACTATATGATAATTGCCTTTCTCTGTTTTACTTATTTCACTTAGCATAATCTCCTCCAGTTCCATCCATGTTGATGCAAAAGTTGGGTATTCATCTTTTCTGATGGCTGAGTAATATTCCATTTTGTATATGGACCACATCTTCTTTATCCATTCATCTGTTGAAGAGTATCTTAGCTCTTTCCACATTTTGACTATTGTGGACATTGCTGCTATGGCCCATATTTTCACTCTATCTGTATTTTTGTCGTAAATACCCAGTAATGCAATTGCTGAGTCATAGGGTAGCTCTATTTTTAACTTTTTGATGAACCTCCACATTATATTCCAAGTGGCTGCACCAACTTGTATTCTCACCAACAGTGTAAGAGGCTTCTCCTTTTTCCACATCTTCTCCAAAAATTGTTGTTTCTCGCCCTGTCAATTTTTGCCATTCTAACTGGTGTAAAGTGGTATCTCAATGTGGTTTTGATTTGAATTTCCCTGATGGCTAATGATGATGAACACTTTTTCATGTGTCTGTTAACCATTTGTATGCCTTCTTTGGAGAAGTGTCTGCTCATGTCTTCTGACCATTTTCTGACTTGATTGTTTTTTGGGTGTTGAGTTTGAGAAGTTCTTTATAGATCTTGAATATCCGCCCTTTGTCTATAGTGTCATTTGTAAATATCTTTCTTTTAATGTTAAAACCATAGTATGTTTTTTAAAATTGGATATTTAAAAAAATTAAACCAAGCTTCTATTACTGGAATAAACCTCAAATTGGTTATAATTTTTACCCTTTTTATATCTTGCTGGACATATCAATTTTTTAAATTTTTTTTATGTTTATGAGTAAGTTTTGCTTAAATTTTCCTTTCTAATACTGTCATAGCCAGGTTTTTGTATCAATATATAATCAAATGAATTTGGGAGCTTTCACTCCTTTTTTGATCTTTGAAGGAGTTGGTAAAAGCTTAGTACTAGAGTTCTTTCACTGTTTGTTGAAATTCTTTGTGAGTAGGTTGTTAAATTATGGCTTCCATTTATTTGGCAGTTACAGACCATTCAGGTTTTCTATTTCTTTTAGATTCAGTTTTCTTAATTTGTATATTTTTTAGGAATTTATCTACTGAATCATAGTTTTCAAATTTATTTCCTTAAAGTTGTTCATAATACCCTCTTATTGTCTTTTTAATTGTTGCCAGATTTGTAGAGATAATGCTCCTGTTTTTTCTTGATAGTATTTATTTTTTCCTTCTTTCTTTTCCTTATCCATCTTAAAGTTTACCAATTTTATTACTTTATTTAAAAGAATAATACTTCATTGATTCGTTTTCCTGAATATTTATTTCACTGATTTCTGCTATTATTTAAACATGTCTTTTTTTCTTCTATTTCCTTTGGTTTTATTTTTTTCTTCTTGACTTACCCTCTTAAGATGGATGTTTATTCATTAATTTGTAGTCTCTTTTTTTATATATAATATATGTTTGTAAGCTGTAATCTTCCCTCTACAGTTTTGGCTTAATCTCACATTTTGATAAGGGGCATTTTAGTTATTCTGTTAATGTATTTTCTAATTCATGTTTCAATGTCTTCTTTAATCCATGGGTTGTTTAAAATGTATCTCTTGGGGCGCCTGGGTGGCTCAGTTGGTTAAGCAACTGCCTTGGGCTCAGGTCATGATCCCGGAGACCCAGGATCAAGTCCCACATCGGGCTCCCTGCTGGGCAGGAAGCCTGCTTCTCCCTCTCTCACTCCCCCTGCTTGTGTTCCCTCTCTGGCTGTGTTTCTCTCTGTCAAATAAATAAAATCTTAAAAAAATAAAAAAATAAAAAAAAAAATAAAATGTATCTCTTAATTTTTTACAGACATGCAGTTTTCTGCTTATATTTGTTTCTTGTTTAATTGCACTGGAGTCAGAAACTGTATGTTTTAAATCAATTGAAATTTGTACCACCTTTAGAGTTAGGATCTGATCAGTTTTTGTAAGTGTTCCATGTGTTCTTGAGATAAATGTGTGTTCTCTAGTCCTTGAACACAATTGTCTATATATGTCTCTTAGGCCATGATCACTACCTGTGTTCAAATTTTTTGTATCTTTGCTGGTGTTTTGTCTATTTGTTATGTCAGTTACTGAGAAGAGTGTAAGTCTACTCTGATTATCAACTGGTTTATTTCTCTCTGTAATGATACTAATTTTTATCTAGTATATTTTGAGACAATATTATTGGGTAATTCATGTCTTCTTCATGAATTAATCTTTGCTTTCACTTGAGGATTTTGAGCCAATCTAGTCAGGAGATGACTTGGGTTTGAGGTGTGTAGTTGCTGTGGCTGCATTCTGTGTACCACGCTTTATATACCTCTAGTATGCCTTGTATTTAGGAGAAGGGATGCTCTGCTACATGGTTTTCCTCAAGGTAGCTCCACCACTAACTTAAGGCTTCATTTTGCACTTTGCTTTAGGGAGAGTCTCTCTCTCACATTTTTGTCTCTTTGATTCTCTCCTTCCTTCTCCCAGAAGTTTCTGTTATTGCTGGTTACTGGATGCTTGTTGGTAAGGATTGGGTGAGGAGCATTCTTTGTTCTTATTAAGCCTGAGTCTTTGGCAAGTATCATGTCTATTGATCTTGTGGATGTGGTCTTCTCAGAACTCCTGCCTCTTCCCCAGCTGTAGTTCTGGATTCACTTATACTATCTGCTTCTTGTTCAGGGGTACATGGATTTTTTTCTGTTCCCTTTCTTCAGTTTCAGTGGGGTTTCACCTGAGTAAAGAGAGCAAGACTGTTTCCTCCCTGCCCCAGTTTTGTAGGGGAGAGAGAGAGAAGGATCTGGGTAGGTTTTCTAGCCCTGCAGCTATGACTGCTATTCCCCTTCCCTAAGTCTGTACCAGGAGGGATGTCCTCTCAGGAGCCTCACCATGTTTTGGCAGGTGCCCAGTGAAGGCTGTGGATGTAATTACAATTGCATCACATAAACTTCATCTGTATTTGCAGCCCCAAGGGACTCTCTACATTCACACCTGGCCTTTACTAATTCATGAACAATTCCAACTGAACTCTTCTTACCAGTGTCTGGCTTTGTCTATTCCAGGTAAGCAAGTGCTCACACCCCATCTTCTCCTACAAGCACCTGTCTCTCCTTAATTTTGACCTGCTCTTTCCCTAAGACTTCAGCTTTCTGATAGGTTTAAAAAAAGTCATGACCTTGAAGTTTTTCTGACTTTGGTGTTATTATTGTAAGGAAGGAAGGTTTTTTGTCCTCTCTACATCCCAAGCAGACTGAAAGTTCATTGGTATCTTCCTTTAGTCTAGGAAAATTCCCAACTTTCATCTGTTCAAATATTTCTTCTACTTCATCCTTTCTCTCTGCTCCTTTTGGGTCTCTAATCAACAGGCCATGTTAGACCTTCTTTATGTATTTCTTCTTTTTCTTCCCATAAGCAATACTGTTTGGGATGCCTTCCTATTTGCATTTTTTTTGGCTAAACATATACATACATAAGTATATATAACCAATAAATATTATATGATATTCATTTGTGTGTTTTAATTGATATAATTCTAACTTAGTGCGTATATATTATTCTTTTAATTTAACATTAGGGCTTCTAAACCTACCCATTTGTGTAGACCTAGTTACTTCATTTAAATTAGAGCACTGCAAAATCTCTTTATATTATTTCATCTGTGAAGGCACCATAATTTATTTATCAGTTTGTCTATTGGTGAACCTGTAGGCTGTTAAAAGTCTTTTCCTGGGTGCCTGGGTGGCTCAGTTGGTTAAGCAACTGCCTTCGGCTCAGGTCATGATCCCGGAGACCCGGGATTGAGTCCCACATCGGGCTCCCCGTCTCCCTCTCTCACTCCCCCTGCTTGTGCTCCCTCTCTGGCTGTGCTTCTCTCTGTCAAATAAATAAAATCTTTAAAAAAAATAATTTAAAAAAAGCCTTTTCCCTCCATACAACTTTGCTTCGATAAATGACCTTGTATGCAAAATCTAGTACCAGGTTTCTCTGTGGTATACACCTAAAATCAGAATTGTTGAGTTATAGATTATACTACATAGATTTTAAACTTCATCAGATAATACCAAATTGGTATCTGAAGTGATTACAATGAAGTGTAATCCTGTCTGTTTTCCTACATCCTCACCAGTGTCTGGTAATATTATACCTTTTGATTTTATTAATCTGATTTGTGTGAAATGATGCCATAAAATTATAGTTTCTTTGATGTGAGATTGTACATTTTTCATATTATCATTGGTTGTTTGGATTTCCTCTTTATATCCTTTGCTACATTTCTATTTTCTTTTTCTTAATAATTTGTAAGCCTTCATATAAATTATTTTCACTAATCTTTATTCAATGTTGAAACTCCTTCTAGCTAGCTACTTACTTTTCAAATTTGCTTATGGTGCTTTTATCATCCAGAATTTTAAAAGGTCAAATTTAACAATTGTTTCCTTTATTAATTGTGTTTTTCTGTTTTGTTTAAGAAATCATTTCAGATCCCAGTGTCAAAAAGACTTCCTCCTACACTTCTTCAGGTAGATCCAGTATGTACAATGTGATACAAATATTTAATTGTGGCTTTTTTCCAAATAGAAACACCATTTACTAAACAATCTTGTTTTTCCTTCAAAATTTGTGATATTATATTTCTTATATTTCTTTTTTTTAAAAAAAGAAAATATATTTATTTGACAGACAGAAACACCACTAGAGAGGGAACACAAGTAGGGGGAGTCAGGGAGGGAGAAACAGGCTTCCCACCTAGCAAAGAGCCTGATGCGGAGTTCAATCCTGGGACTCTGGGATCATGACCTGAGCCGAAGGCAGACACTTAAGGACAGAGCCACCCAGGCGCCCCTATGTTTCTTGTATTTCAAGTTGCCAATGCTTTAGTCTATTTCTAGGTTCTCTCTACTTTTCATTAACCTACCGTCTTTCTATACATGAATTATTGTTTTAACAGGAATTCTCTTTTGTTTTAATTATAATTGTTTTCAATTCAGAGAAAAATCTCCAATATCTAAGGAATTTAATCTTTCCATCTACAAACCTGCCTATTTCTCCATTTATTCAGACCATTTTTTAAATTTTTATTTTTAAATTTTTTATTATGTTCATTTATTCTGATCTTTTTTTGTGACTTTCAATAACATTTTCCTCAAGGTCACCTCCAGCAGCAATTTTAGGTTTTCCTTTGCACTTTGCCTTAGTGGGGTGGGGGTGGGGGGGTCTCTTTCTAACTTTTGTGCCTTAGATTTTCTCCTTCCTTCTCTCTATTAATATATTGAACACATTTAATAGTATCTCTGTGAGATACTAAGCATCTTTTATTAGTTCTATTACTTTTTCTGTGAATGGTTTTTATTGTGAATGATGTTTTCCTCTTATATTTATTAATTGATTATTGATAATACATAAATATGTATTGATTTTTATAATAATTTTATATCCAGCAATCCTTCTGAATTATTTTATAAGGTCTGACAGTTTCATTTTTTCTTTTAATTTTCTATGTAGACAAATCATTAGCAAGTGATAAAAATTTCTAATCCTTGTATTGGTTTTTTTCCCCTGTTTTATTTCATAGGCAAAGCCCTTCAGCAAAATAACCATAGACATTATAATGAGAATCTTTGTCTTGTTCCTAAATTTAATGGGAATGCCTCTAAAGTTTATCAAGTATGATGTTTGCTGTAGGTTTTTGAAAAGTTTTTTAACTTTTATTAGAAAAATAATTTTTCAATAAAAATTTTTTTCTTGCTATTTTTTGATAAAAACTTTTATTAGGACAATGTGTGGGGTGCTGGGTATTAAGGAGGGTACATGTGATGAGCACTGGGTGTTATATGCAACTAATGAATCATTGAACACTACATCGAAAACTAATGATGTACTCTATGCTGGTTAACTGAACAAAATTTAAAAAAGGAGAATGTGTGAAATTTTAGAAAAATGTGTGAAATATTGTCTTTTCTCTATGCATTGAGGTGACCATTTTCCCCCTTGCCACAATACTTGTCTTTAGTGTAGTGATTTTTTTTTTTTTTTAGGTAATTTGATATTGAAACAATCATGCATTCCAAGGATAAACTCTGCCTAGACATGATTTATGAGATTTAAAATACAGCTAAATTCAATTAATGGTATTTTATGTAGGAATTTTACATCAATGTATATAAATTAAGTTGTCTCTTTCTAGTATTGACATAAAAATATCCCAGTCTTAGAAAATAAGTTGGAAAGTTATCTTCTTTTAATTTTTGAAACACTTTCATTAAACATTTAAATTATGATTATACATGTCTTTGAACATTTGTTAAATTCCTTTCTAAAACTGTCTGGGCCTGGAAGTCTTTATGAGAGAGAAAATTTTTAAATATTTCTACTTATTTGATGTAAGAAGAAGAATTTGATATATCTGTATGGTCTGTCACTCTGAGAAAAAGAATCTCATTTTTCTGTACATTTTTTTCACCAAAGGTAAACAAAGATGCTTCTTTTTGACTTTTAAAATTATATATAAAGAATCCCTAATCAATAGAGGATTTATGGCATGATCTGTGTATATTCAGGGGCTTATGTTTAATATAGAAAAAATTTGTTCTTCCTTCAAAAGTGGGTCTGTCATTTGCTCCCCACCCAAATATGGGTACCATCATTCCTGCCCTGTACAATAAATGGTTAGAGTTTCCATCTAGTATACCTACTTGCTGCCCTTTATATAACAATAATAATCTTATGAAGAAATTTTTACTGTGTGGATATTACACAAGAGGAGAAAGAAATTAAATAATTTGGCCAAGGTTACTTGGGTAAAGAAGCAGCAGAAGAGGCTTGTGAAACAATGTGAATCTGATTTATTACATCATGGTTGGTAGTCCAGAAATATTTGCTATTTCCCTTCAATCCTTGCTTTAAATACAGTCTCTAACTGAAGAATTATTTGTCAAACCAGTTTTCCCTCAAGTTTAATTTGATTCCATTAACTCCTTTCATAATGTCTCTGGCAAAAACAATGCTTACAATATTTTGTTCAGGCAAAAGTAGTGTTAATATTCCCCTACCTTCCCTAGTTCTTTTACTCCCTCACCTAAATTATCTCTGCATAGTCTTTTGCATATTTGGCTGGATTTATTAATACAGACTCAACAGATCCATTTAGTTGAATAAAAGATAGGAATAACTATTTTCTCTAATCATCATAAACTGGTCATAGGATTACGTAAACAACTTTTGTCAAAGCAACAGAACCATCAGAAAGGCTTGTTTCTCTGTTTCTGCTTTCCAGTTGACCTCTGCTTCAGCACATGTGAGAGTCAAGGTCAGTGGGGGGTATAAAGCCCAGTCTACATCAGAATGACCTGATCTTGAATTCTTACTTTACGGTTCTTAATGAGGGGCAAGGGGAAACTTAACAAATTGTTCATTGTCTCTAAGTTAAGCACTCTCTGACATACTTTCTTCCCTTTTTAAAATTTTTATTTTTTGAGGTATTTATATCATAAGAGTCACCATTTAAAGTTATTCCAATTCAGTGATTCTTAGTACATTGACAAGGTTGTGCGATTATCAGCATAATCTAATTTAGAACCTCCAAATCAGAATTCTTTTATCTAATTTCATCACCCCCCCAAAAAAAACTCTGTACTTGTTACAATCCCTCCCCATTTCTCTCTAGCACTTGGAATCACTAATCTGTGTTCTATGTCTATTTTAGACTTTTCATATAAATGGAACATGTGTCTGACTTCTGCGTCTGACTTCTTTCACTTAACATGATGTTTTCAGGGCTCATCCATGCTGTAGCTTGCGTCATTACTTCATCCTTTTATGACTGAATAATATTTCGTTACATAGCTACAGCCTGTTAGGTATCCATTTTTCTGTTGCTAAATGTTTTTGATTCTACTTTTTGGCTCTTGAAAATAATGCTGTTATGGATATTCATGTATAAGTTTTTGGGTGAACATATGTTTTCATTTCTCTTCTGTATTCCCAGGAGTAATATCAGTGAGTCATATGTAATTCTATGTTGACTTTGTGAGAAAGGGTCAGACTATTTTTTACTTTAGTCACCTCATTTTACATTTTCATCATCAATGTATAAAGGTTCTTATTTCTTCACACCCTCATTAACACTTGTTATTTTCCTTTTTTTTTTGTTTTAATGACAGTCATCCTGGTGAGTGTGAAGAGGTATCTTATTGTGCTTTTGATTTGCATTTCCATTATTTAATTTTTCTAATAACTAATGATGTTGAGCATCTTAGTGTGTGCTTATTGGCCATTTGTATATCTTTGGAAAAATTTCTATTCAAATCCTTTTGCCCATTTTTAAGTTGAGTTGTTCTTTTATTGTTGAACTTCCAGAGTTAAAATACTGGATACTGGACCTTTATTCAAATATATGACTTAAAATACTCTTTTTCCCCATGTCTGGCTATATTTTATTTCCTGCATAACTGACACAAATTAGATGCAATATATTGTTTAATCTTAGAGCATCTTTGTGAAATAGGCAATATTATACTCATTTTATAGCTGAGGAAACAGTCATGGAAATTATATGGCTTGTTCAAATTCATACAGCTAGTAAGAGGCAGGAGCTAAATTCAAACCAAATATTGGGTTGAAAGTCCATGAACTTACTTACTGAAGCAATGTATAATTTATAACCAACCAAGAAGTACAGATATCGCTATGGGCTCAGAGGAAGCAGAAACTGATGTGAGTCATAGTAGTCTGGAGAAGATTCAAGGAATGAGAATTTCAAAAGAATACATAGAGAAGAGCTTGGCACATGGTCCAGGAAGATAATATTGTTAACAAAAGCCTTGATGTGGGAACACAAAGTTGATTCAAAAACCAAGAAATAGGGGCAACTGGGTGGCTCAGTTGGTTAGGCATAGGCCTTTGGCTCAGATCAACATCCTGAGGTGCTGAGATTGAGCCCTGTGTTGGGCCAGCTCGATGAGGAGTCTGCTTCTCCCTCTCACTTCTGCCCCTGCCCCTCACTCATGCACACCTACTCTCTCTATCTCTCTTTTTCTCTCTCTTTCTCAAATAAATCAATAATTAAATAAAATCTTAAAAAGAAAATCCAGGAAATAAATTAGTGGGACTGGAGTGGAAGATATTGTCTGCAATCAAGGGAAATGACTCTAGAAAACTAATTTAATGCCAGATAATGAAGGGCCTAGGTACTTTTTTACTACAGGCAGAGAATGGGACACCGTGGAAGCCTATAATAGGGAAATGATAGGATAATGGTAGAGTTTTAGGCAGAGAAATTAAGCAGAGTATATGAATGGAAATAAGGACCAGAGGAAGACAGTATTGGAAATTAGATATAGACTTGTCATGAAATGACCAAAGCCTGGTGAAAATGGTAGGAATGGAAAAAAAAAGTATAGGGACACAAAATACATTTCATAGGAAGAATCTACAAGTCTTTTACTACATGATAAGTAACTATAATGAGTCACTACAAGTATAAAAAATTCTCCACGTTAATGTGAGAAGTTAAATTTAGGAGTACTACTATTAATAAAAATAATGCCTGACACCAAATAAGAGTTTTTTATTTGTGAGGGAAAAAAAAGGAACATCATGGGCAAGTAATCTTAGCTAATGAGTAATACTTTAGTTGGAGGACAATATTCGTGGTGGACAAAAGGATATGCTATGTCTTGAAGATATTACCTAATCCCCACAAACAACCCTATTTAATAGATGAGAAAACTGTGGCTCAGGTAGATCGAGCAACTGGTTGTTTTTTGGTAATTACCAAAATTATACAGCTAGGGTGATGGTTAAATTTATGTGTTAACTTGATGGGTCATGGGGTACCCAGATGTTTAGTTAAATATTGCTTCTGGGTATGTCTGTGAGGGTGTTTCTAGATAAGATTAACATTTGAGCCAATAGACTTAAAAATAATGGTTGTTTTCCTCAGTGTGGGTGGATATCATCCAAATCATGGAGGGTCTGAATAGAAGAAAAAGGTCCACAAAGGGAGAATTTGCCCTTTCTCTGCCTGATTACTTGAGTTGGGACAATGACTTCCCATCCTGAGACTGGGCATTACACCATCAGCTCCCTTGGTTCTCAGGCCTTTGGACTCAAATTGGGACTCAACCATCCATTCCTCTGGCTTTCAGGCTTTCAGACTTACTCTGAACTACACCATCAGTTTTCCTGGGTCTTCAGTTTGCAAACAGTATACTGTGGGATGTTTCAGTCTCCATAATCACATGAGCCAGTTCTTCATAATAGATCTATGCATGTGTGTGTGTGTATGTGTCCTGTTTGTTCTGTTTCCCTGGAGAAACCTTAACTAATAAGTCTAGTCAGATAGTAAGTAGGGACCCAAGCTCAGATTTGTCATAACACAGTGTGAAGAGTCTGAGAAAATTCCAATTTTTTGATCTTAGAATAGTAAGATCATTAACGGAAATAAAGCCCAGGCTTTTGAGTGGAAATTGAAGGAGGAAGAAGGTATTTTTGTCTTGAACTTCATGTGAAAAGGGCCCATTTACTTGGAAATACTCAGAGGGAGAAAGAATGAGAGAGAAAGTCAAGGCGTGTGTGTGTGTGTGT
Organism: Spilogale gracilis; assembly: GCA_004023965.1. NCBI lineage: Eukaryota > Metazoa > Chordata > Mammalia > Carnivora > Mephitidae > Spilogale > Spilogale gracilis. The sequence continues at coordinate 18,710 of PITA01012376.1, read as the reverse complement.
GTGTGTGTGTGTGTGTGTGACGCACACGTGCATGCACAAATGCAAGAGAAAGAAGGAAAAGGATTTGTAGCATATGCATAGCAGGTAGGTCAAAGCCATGGAAAATAATCCAGTAACTGAAGTGGAATGAACAAAGTGAAAAGGAAAATACTGGAACTTAAGAAAGGTCCAGGTGAGGGAGGGGAAGATTGAACTAAGAGGTGGAAGATGAGTTGTCAGAGAACTAACAGGAAAACAAGGGATTGAAAGGAGGGTGTGCAGGGAAGTCAAGAAAAAAGAAAGAAAAGGCAGTGCCGTTCCACATGGTGTCTTGTGGTGCTTTTAAACCCCACTTAGGAGAAATGTGGTGTAAACTCAGTCCAGGCACTTGAGGCATGAGAACCATCAACAGAAGAAAAATAAAAAAGAGATTGTGAGTTTAATTATGCAAGTTAGGCAGCATTTAGAAGGAAAGAGGGCTGAAGTTAGAGGAATGCCAGATCTAGATGTAATTATTTGGAGCTGATGGGGTTCTGTGTACAAAGGGAGAGAGAAGGAAGAAGGACAGGTAGAGAAATCAAACCTTTAAATTGAAGAAATATATTTGTAATGGGTGTGCTAGATACTTACTAGTGTATAGGAAAGGTTTTTGTTGCTGTTGTTTAAAGTAGAATATTAACATTTATTTTGGGGCAGTGTAATGGGTATTTAATTCTCTCTAGCTAGTAAGCTAAACAGAATTACTACTAATTTTTGGAACATTGAAATTTGTCCTCCCTTTAGGGGTATTGGGTCATTCACCTATCCCTAAATCACATAGGGTGAATAATTACCCCTGAGCTTATATTTAAGAGCAGTTCTTTCTGTGAGTTCTACTTAGGGGAATTTGGATAAAAAAAGTGGAGTAGTGTTATCTCTAATAATAATAGTTAATAATTTCTGTGTATTTACTACATGCCTGGCATGTTGTAAGTGTATTTAATTCTCCCAGACACCCAATAAGGTTGGTGCTATTATAGATGAGGAAACTGAGACTCAGAGAATTTAAGTAACTAAGCCAAAATGGTGGCAGCAGTGGTGGTGTCAGAACTGAAACCCAGATAAGTGGTCTTGCTCCAGGATTGGGCTCCAGTAATTTCTACACAAGACTGCCTTAATACTGTGTTGTCCTTGGAGACTTCCAAAGCTCTTTTTTATTTCTCTGATTTTCTACCACCTATGTGGGATGTTTGTACTTTTTAGCAAAGTGGAAACTGAAGCATAGGTAAGTTTACACTGCCACCAATGAATCACGGATTGAACATGAAATGATCTCCAGGTCTCCCTACTTTTAGAACTGTATGCTTCTTCTTAGGAGATGGTGGAAGATAAAAGGAGTCAAGACTAGACATTGGAGACATGGAGGCTCATCCTAACTTTCACTCACTAGCTATGTAACCACCATCAGGCTACTTACATAACCAGGTTCTTGGTTTTTCTCTCTGTGAAATGAAGGGGTTGGAGTGTGATGATACTCTGACTCTAGAGCAGTGAGTCCCAGTATGAGCATAATGCAAGCCATGTATATAATTTAAAATTTTCTAATGGACACATTAAAAAAGTAAAAACCACTAAGTAAAATTAATTTTGATTAATTAATTATAGTGATTCCACTATATGGTTATTTTGGCATCAATCAATATAAAATCATTATATATATATACACACACACATAAATAGGCACTTGAAATGTGGCTAGTCCAAACAGAAATATGTTGTGTGCATAAAGTATACAGTAGATTCTGAAGACTATGTGTATAGTGACCACATGTGAACAGCACAGAGCTCTACTGTCTACCTTAAGTAGCAAGTAGCATGGAATCTTCTGAAGACAAGTAGCTAGGAACATCACAGCCAGCAGCAGATGCTGAGATATTTTCCTGCCCATCTGCTTAGCTTCAAGACTTCCTTTTTCTCAAGCTCCAAGGCATCTGCCTGCCTCAACTAAGTAGAGTGGGAAATTATGACTGATGGCCCTCTTCCTACAGCCCCAGCCCCTGAACAGACAGTACCTGGGAAGCCCACACAACAAGGGCATCATCTTTCCAGGCTGACAGCCCTGGGAGATGACACTCATGGTAAATTAAGCAGAATGCTGATGAAAAATGAAGTGTGGCCACAATCTAGCAGTACTAGCAGTAGGCAGAGTCTGCTGTGGTCCTTGACAAATGCATTCTCTCTTCGATCTTTCCATGGCATTAAAGTACTGGATCGTCTATTATCCTGCATACTATGTATGAGGAGAGAAACAAAATGAAATGAAACTCACGTCATCATCGTAGAGACAGATTTCCTAGATACCATCACAGTTTGTCGGGGGGAGGAAATCCCCTTGCAAGAGGGTATGCTTGTTAAAAATATTCTTTACAGTGAATGAAGGCTTTTTTCACACTTCAGAAGTGCAGGTCAATCCTAGGAGAGTTGAGGGGGAAAAGTTTCCCTTTCGTTAATCTGGTAGGCCAAATAAATCATTGTATTTATAAAAACCTAAAGGACAGGTTAATTTTGAACAATTATTTAATTTTAATGGATAAAGATCCTAGAAACACACCAGTCTGCTTCTGAGAACACTGAATAGTGCAACTGGGTCTGTGATTTTTGACTGTCATAATAACCCCATAAAAATAGAAAACACATTATTGATATCCATAAATAATTGACACTAAAGAATATGCTAATAATTTTAAAGCATAATGTGACATCCCTTTTTGGTCAAGAACTCTTTTGAAAGCATACCTCTTTGCAAATTAAATGGTGTGAAACTGACATTGTGTTCTAGAGCTAGGTGGAACCACAGTGATCATCCAGTCCATGGCAATCAGAAACATGGCGACCCATCTCTCTTATCCATGTGTGTCTTGCTATAATCACTGCATTTTCCCACTAAGCCTGAATGTGGCTTCAGAATTCTGAACAAGGATTTCCAGGCAGCAAATACCAAGCAATCATCATTATCAGGGTGAACCTGTTCACCTACCCTCCTCTAGTCTGACCTTCTCCTCATGCACATGATAACACAAGATTTAGCTATGTTCCTGTCTAATCTCACTTACCAAGAATTATTGGTGGGAAGACTAGAATCCAGGCATACCTTCCAGTCTCTAGGCCTGGTCTCTTGTTACTGTATTCTACCTGTGTGATGCAAAAACCTGTTTCTTGAGGGTGTCTCTGTCTAGACTGACAGAACTGGATTTGTCCTTTGTGGACAAAGACCAGGTCCCATAAAGGACCATTAATATGACAGTTCTTTAGATTCTTCAGAGAAATCCTTGAGCCCTGGTGTGGAGTTCTCTATTATATTCATGTTCTTATGTCATTGTTATTGTTTTGTGCTTTGCTCTAGTCATTCTTTAGCCACTTTATAGACCACTTGATGGTGTCTATATCTTAGCGATTGATCTCCAAAAACAGACATGATGCTCCCAGTGTGGACTGACCAATGCAGGATAGGACACTGATCCAAGATCCAAAGGTTTTTGCCATACAGGTATACAAACTTTATAATTTTTTATATAATAATTCTTGAAAACTTTTATATTTTTCTTATATAAATTTACTTTGAAAGAACCTTTTATTACCACCAATAAAAATAGTTGACATAAATAGAAGGCAGGCATAAAAATGAGCACAATAAAAATGAAAGAATGTTATTCTCTCCTAGTTAAAAGCCCTATTACCTGCCAAAGTCTCTTTGTGGAAAGGCGAGGTTATAGGTGTCAGAGAGTTGTTAAAAACATACTAGTATCAAATTAAGACTCTATAACAATTAAAAGAATGGAAAGGAAAATGAGAGATTAATTCTTTCTCTATTTAAATAACAATGATTTGAATTATTCTCTCCTTGGGTTATTTAAAAATGTGCCCACACACTCCTAACAACATCTCCTGTGTAACCTCATGTGATGCATCTCCCTGCCCTCCGTCACCCCGTGGGCAGCCAGGGTACGCGTCCTACACTCAGGACAATAAGAATCCTGTGTACTTCTGCCACTAGCTTTCCTCTTGACTGCCTCAAGAAACAATGCCTTCTTTTCAAACTCGGACATAGTTCTCCCTCCAGGGGCTGGGAGCCTTCTCCTTCTGTGGGTCTTCCTCTGCCCAGCCCTGTTACTTCACTACTGTGCCATAAGTAAGGATGTTTCGGTGCAAGTTCTCTGTGATGTTCCCTCTCGTCGCTCTGAGTCATGTATTTTTCTCCTTGATGATTTCAAGGCTCTCTTCTACCCACACTGATCTCTGACAAGATTAGGGGAACTTCACCCCATGAGGAATCAGTCTCCTACAAGGGCCTTCATGTTCCCATAGCAGCAGAGACCACACGGATACTGTTGCCTCTGTGGAGTCATTAGAGAGATGCGGGAAGGCCTCCCTCACAAGCTCCCTCTGCCTTATAACCCTAGTTTGTCATCCAGAGTCCCACCACTGGAGATGGGCTGAAGGGTGTAGGCTCTTAAGTCAGATTCTTTGGCTTTGAGCCAAGCTTTTGCTATTTACCACCTGTGTAACTTTGAGAAAGTTAACAGTGCTTCAGTTCACTTACATTTAAATTGGGAATTATACTAGGACCCATTTCATAGGGTCTTTGTGAGAAATCAATGAATTAATTCATATCAGGCACTTAGGAAACCGTGCCCCCACATGTAGGCCTCACTTAATGAGTGCTAACAGTGATGATGACCATCAGAATGTAATTCCTCAAGGACAATTTTTTTTTTTTTTTTTTTTTTGCCGGGAGTAGGGGAGAAAAAGTTAGGAAATAAGAACACAGAACTAGAAATTCAGTTCCTAAATTCCACTCCTATCCATGTGAAAGGAGGATTTAAAAAGAAGTTTCCTTGCTATAAAAATGAAGAATATATTAATACTCATAAGCATCAGTACAGAAAGTGATTCTCACAGCAAAGCTGTGAGACAGTTCTTGATAATTAGCTCAGTTTTACTGACAAGAAAACTGAGATTTCAAGAGATTAAATAGCATATTCAGGAATTTACCAGTTTGCAAGACATGTGCTGGGAAATTCAGGCCATCATCTCCTTTGCCTACAACAGAGGTAGGAATGCAATGAAGACCTCAAAAATAAACATTAAAAAATAAATATAAGAATATACACTTCTTATATACAAGAGTGGTGGTAGCTGGGGCAATCTCCCCCACTCTCAGAGTTTTTCTGTTATCCATATGTTAATGATGTCTCAAAATGTATTTCTAACTTGTGATCTCTCTCCTGTTTCAGGTTTTAATTTCCAACTGCCTTTTGAGGTTTCCAGTCACCACCAACTCAACCAAATCACCCTCCCCTCCAGGTCCTCCACTCTTGTTCTCTTGATACCAGTTAAGGGTACCATCCATCCCTGGCATCAGTGCCATCCTAGAGTCCCTCTGTCCTTCATCTCATACTGTAATCAAGTCTTGCCTGTCTTCCCCTTTTGCTTCCTCCTTCTACTTCCTACCACAATGGCTTGGTTCAGATCCTCTTTATCCATTTTGCTTAATTGTCAGATAGCACGAGCTATCTAATCACCCCCTCATATCAAGAAATAGAAAATTTGTGGGCACCTGGGTGGCTCAGTCATTGAGCATCTGCTTTCAGCTCAGGTCATGATCTCAGGGTCTTGGAATTGAGCCTTGCATTGAGCCTCACATTGAGCCCCTGCTCCTTCTTCTGCTTCTGCTTGCTGCTCCCCCAGCTTGTGTACCTGCTCTCTCTGTCAAATGAATGAATCAATCAACAAATGAATCAATCAATCTTAAAAAATAGAAAATTTCTGGGGTGCCTGGGTGGCTCAGTTGGTTAAGCAACTGCCTTCGGCTCAGGTCATCCCGGAGACCTGGGATCAAGTCCCATATCGGGCTCCCTCTCTCACTCCCCCTGCTTGTGTTCCCTCTCTGGCTATGTTTCTCTCTGTCAAATAAATAAAATCTTTAAAAAAAAAAATAAAAAATTTCTGCCACCTCATAGGGACCCCACATTCTTTTCTAATTATAATCTTTGCTCCACAAAGGGCAGCACTGTCCTGATTTTTATGGTCTACACTAACATTTTATACAGTCATCACATATATATGTATCCCTACATGATGCAGGCTAGTTTTTCTGTTTTCAAACTTCATTTAAGTGGAATAATTTGTGTTTTCTTTTGCTCAGGATTGTGATTGTGATTGCACGATTCCATCCGTTATATATGTGTACATTTATCTTTATACTGTGTTGTTTGGCTATATCATGGGGTATTTGTCCATTCCGGTTTTGGTGGACATGCAGGTTGTTTTCTAGCTTTTAGCAGTTACACATAATGTTGCTGTGGTCATTGTTCATATCTCTTAGTGCAGCTGCACAAGCATGTGAATTGGATGACTCACAGAGAAAATGATAGACCACAGGGTAGGTGTATGTTTAGCTTTCATGGATAGCAGCAATCTTTTCCAAAGTGGCTTTTACCAGTGTCAGCTCCCACCACCAGTACATGAGAGTCCCACCACTCTCTATTCTGTCCAATACTTGGTATTTTCAGTTTATTTTTATTTATTTATTTTTGTTCAGTTTATTTTTAGATAGTCTAGAGACAGTATAATGGTTTCTCATTGTAGTGTTAATTTGCATTCATTTGATTACTAATGAGGCTGAGTTGTTATCCTCATCCTTGTTGCTGTTGTTGTTTGAGAGATTTGAGGGAGAATGTGGTGGGGAGGGCTCTGCAGAAGGAGAGGGGGAGAATCTCAAGCAGGTTCCATGCTGAGTGTGTGAGCCTGATGCAGGGCTCCATCTTGTAACTCCAGGATTGTGACCTGAGCTGAAATCAAGAATCTGATGGATGCCTAACCCACTGAGCCACCCAGGCACGCTGAAGCTGAACGTATTTTTATGTCTTACTGGACAATTTTATCAATCCCTTTTGGTCAGTGCCTGTTCAATTTACCTGTTCATTTTTTAATTTTTCTTAGGGCTCTGTAGTTTTGTATGTATGTATACTCAAAATATGAAACCCCTGTTAGTTAAAGTGTAAAACATGTCTTCAACTTACTGCTCACATTTTAAAAAATATTTTATTTTATTTTTTCAGTGTTCCAAGATTCTTTGTTTATGCCCCACACCCAGTGCTCCATGCAATATGTGACCTCAGTACCCACCACCAGGCTTACCCACCCTCCCACCCCTTCCCATCCAAGACCCTCAGTTTGTTTCTGAGTCCAAAGTCTCTCATGTTTTGTCTCTGTCTCTGATTTATCCCACTTCCCATTTCCTTTCCTTCTCCTACTGGCCTCCATATTACTGCTTATGCTTATGGATATATACTCCTTACCATATGATAATTGACTTTCTCTGCTTGGCTCATTTCACTCAGCATAACCTCCTCCAATCCCGTCCATGTTGCTACAAAAGATGGGTATTCATCCTTTTTGATGAAGGCGCAATATTCCATTGTATATATTTTTACTCTTTTAATAGTGTTCTTTGAGCAGAAAATTCTAACTTAATGTAGTCCCATTTATCAGTCTCTTTCTTTTGAATTTATTTGAGCTGTCTCTTCCTACCTTGGGATGGGAGAAGACATCCTCTTATATTATCTTTCTAGAAGCTTTATTGTTTGGGCTTTCATATTTAGAAGAGATATTTGCTTCTGATGTGAGGTAAAGTCAAGTTTCATTTCTTTCCATAGATAACTATTATACTGATCCAGCATTATTTATTATAAACTCTTTACAGTGCAAACTTGATAATTACCAAGTCAAATGTCCTGTTAAGTCCATACTTACATACATACATCTGTTTCTGGGCTCTCCTTTCTCTCTATTTATCTACCACACTGTTTTAACTACTGAAGTTTTATAAGTCTAGATATCTAGTACAGCAAATCCTCCCAACTCATCTTCATCAAAAATTTTTATCTATTCTTTGCCTCTTGCATTTCCATATGAATGTTTAGATAAGCTTATCAACTGACAAACACATGTACGCCCACATACATCAGTTGGGATTTTGACTGGAATTTGGGATTTGATTGGAATTACTTTAAACCTATAGTTCAAATAGAAAATTAACTTCATTACAAGACTTCTAATCTAAAAATATAGTATATATCCCAATTTATTTGTCTTCTTTTAGTTTAATCAATAATGCTTTTGAGCAGAGGTCCTTAAACATCAACATGCCTCAGAATCACCTGGATTGCTTGCTAAAATCCTGGTTGCTGGGTCTCCATCCCAGAGTGTGAATATATCTGGGATGTGACCTGATTGTTTGCATTTCTAAGAAGTTCCCAGGTGATGCTCAAGAAGCTGGTCCTAGAATAATACATTGAGAATCACTAATTTGTGATTTCCAGAATACTGGTCTTGTATAAATTTTTTAAAGCTAATTCTAAGATATTTGGAATTTGTGAAGGTATTATAATTTTGTTTAAATTTCATTTTCTCTCTACTGTTGGTATTTTTAATATTAACTTTGTATCCATAGACTTGCTATTCTCATTTGTTAATTTTAAAAAATGTATCCATAGATTGTCTGGGTTCTCTCTGTAAACTTTCCCCAGAAGTGTGTCAAAGAGTGCTTAGCCTCTCATATCTATTCCAGTTTGTAAATGCCCTAAGGTCAGAGGTGGCCCTACACGTCTGAATTGCCTCTGGACTTCTTCCTCCAGCATCTTGGTCTGGTAAGATTACAAAATCTTACTATCCCCCTGACACCTTTAAGCAAACACTTTATATTTTGTCCATATTTCTGACTATCCTCAGCAGGAGGGTTTCTCTGAAAAACTTTGCTACCTGTACCAGAACATGCCCCCTTCCCATAACTGGAAACCAAGATCTCCTAATCCTTCTCTATAGACTAATCTTTATTTTCTTCTTGAATACTCTTCTATTAAACTCCTCACCTCAATCACGTGCCTATGATAAATAAAATACTCTTTATTTAAAATACCCTCTGGAGAAGATCAGTGAGCCGAGTATAGAAGGGAGTTAACAAAGGCGGTAAAGACAAATTTAATGACTCACAGTTTGGGCTGATATTGGTGTTAGAAATAACTGGCAATCCAATACATCTTTCAAGTGATTACTTCTTCTGTATTAAATGTTTTATCCACAGCATTCAGTGGACAAGAGTCTTGGGCAAGTCACATAAATTAAGCCTGAGTTATGACTTCTATAAAATGCAAGAGGGAAGAGGACTAGTTTGGTAACTTCTAACCCTACATTATAAGCCCTACAGAATAAGAACAAAAGCCCTCTCTAAGACCTTGAGAGCTTACATGGAAGTACAAATGTTGGATGGGTAAAACAATGAATATTTAAATCTATAAGTGAATTTTTCCAGTTTATTGTCCTCTTTGATGACTGACGGGACTTATCTCCAGAGCCATCTACCTGAGAATGGTAGTCCACTTGCTCAAAACTGCCCCCCACCCCCTCTGCCAAGAGTAGGAAGTGTAAGACATGGAGCATGTAAAGGTGAACATTGGAAGGGAATCATGAGGAAGGAATTTCTTATGATTTTCTTAGGATTTGGGGTGACACTGTATGCCAGTGTTTCTATGGTTTGAGTTTGTTTGCAATGGCCAGAAATATGATGTGAGTTTCATTGTGTCTAAATTTAAATATCAGTTACATTACTGAATGTTTAGTAGACTGGTCATAAAAAGCCTTTTCATGAGAAGATGAAGATGATAAAATAGGAAGCAGAAACAACATTGGGTAGAGCAATTCATGTCAGGCCGCCATGCCCTCGCACCAGTGCACATGCAAGAGGAATCACTGACTGGATCCAGGTATCACCAGCAACATTCAGTATAAGCCTGCTACAAATCTTAGGAGGGAAATGCCAGGCCAGGAATTAATTGTTCAGTAGTCCTCCAAGACCACATATCCCTAGTGCTATTTGGATGACATCTGTTTAGGAAGGTGGCTGGGAAATGAATGATCCCAATTTGTAAGTGAAGCCATGGCCCCAGATTTGCTAATATTAATTTTGAGATTTTCACTTTTCCAAGTATTTCTGGGTACAATGATTTTAGGGGACAAAGAGCTCAAAGAGAGGACAATAGATAATAAACTTGAATCCTTGATTCTAATGAAGGGATGGGCATACTCCTATCTGCTTCCTTGTATCAGAATTAAATCTGTCATTGCTCTCTAGAAAGAGAGAATAAATCTAACTCAGCTTTTAGACTATCATTAGAAAAACAGATTGATAAGGCTGTCTTTCTGATTCAGTTCAAGACTAACAAGTAAAACTGAACTCTTGGCCACACAAGCTTCACTATAAAAGTGAAAAACTAGAGATTCAAAATGTCATGAAGAATGGGACCGGGAAGAAAAAAAAACCTACAAGGATTACATTCCTGTTCCATTATTGGCATGACTTAGAATGCTTTCAAACTGGGAGAAATTGGTTGAATTTGGTGAACTTTTGGTTCATTAATGCCACATGTCAATAGGATAAGTCTTACTGGTAAGTGAAATTTCACTTCTTATACCCTCTTTCCTCTATCTCTACCAGTAACCAAAGCTTAATTTATCTGCTTCGGCCTTTGGGGAATAGTCTTCCTATTGTAAGAAGGCTGAGGATGGAACACCATAAATTTAATTTTCACAATGAGATACATGCTCATTGAGTACCACTGAATCACTTGACACATGGCTCATAAAAGTAGAAGAGGACCATAGTTGTCTAGAGAGAGATATGCTCCAGAACTTTGCATTCAATAATATATAATGATATTGATAAAAATTTCTGTAACTATCAAGACCATACTGTTTTTTCCTTTATCAAAAAAGCCTATTGTATAAATCGCAATATGAAAGCTAGTAGACAGAAGACATAAATAAAGAACGATGTAAATAGAGAAAAAGAAAAAGAAACAACTTAATTATTTCTTGAACGTTTAGGGAACTGTTCCCAGGGCACTTGAGTTGCACCTTAAAGGATGAATTGGATTTTCCCAAGTTGGGAGGAAAACAAACTGCATAATCTCCATGGCTCTTCCACAGATGTCCTAAATCTCATTGCTGTTTAAATTATTTATCCATTCCTTATACTCATGCTCAGGAGCTCAAGAAGTGCTGGCTTGTCCCTCCTCACAATTCATTTGGTATAGATAGGCACACGTTGCCTTACAGTTACTGTCTTCTGCACTGTCTACTGGAAAAACAGGGCCATCTGTCCTAACAAACGTTCCCCAGATAACATCAGTGATGCCAAGGGCTTTTTCTTTTCCTCTGACCTGATTAGTCTTCCATAGTTCAACATCTTCTCCTCTTTGTTACCAGGTTGTGTGAGCACTCATTGTTTGCTCCCTTCTTTTAGGCTCAGCATTGTTCTCTTTCTTTTTAGGAAAACACTTAGCCATGAAGCCTATGTTTGAGTTACTGTATTCCTACATCCTCTTGTAATCCATATGCGATCATCTGCTTATTAAGGTTAAATGAGTTCAACTGATATTATAAAACCTGATTAATGGCAACATATGGCTAATGCTTCTGGTTAATTGAATTTTCAGGTTAACTGAGGGTTAAATGGGAGATTTAATAAAATTGTCCAGCACTTATCTTTATCTATTTTATGGCACTTATCACATAGTAGGTTGATGTGGAATTTTTCAAGTTCATATACTATCTTTCCTAATAGACTGTGAACCTCTGAGGGTAGAGAGTGGGCCCGTACTTGTCTGTGACTCGATGTGGCCCAACAGATGATGTTTTTAAGACAGTTACATTGTCTTCATCGTTATCTTCAGTATCATCACATTATCATAGTTGTGTCATAGCTACTTGCATGGACTCTGTAGCCAGCCAGTGTTAACTGGGGTACTTCCTTTGTCATTTACTGGTTCTTTCTTTAAAGAAAATTTATTATTTATAAGAGAGAGAAAGAAAGAGAATGCAAGAGCAGAGGGAAAGGGACAAGCAGATGCCCCGCTAAGTGTGGAGCTTGATGTGAGGCTCAGTCTCAAGACCCATGAGATCATGACTTGAGCTGAAACAAAGAGCCAAATGCTTAACTGAGTGAGCCACCCAGATGCCCCAGTCATTTACTGGTTCTGTGGGTTTGAACTAGTCTTTTCTTTCTTAGCGCCTCAATTTCCTCATCCCTGCAATGAGGATAACAGTAGTAGTTATCTCACAAAGCTGTCAGGAGAATTAAATAGCCAGTCAATAATTATAATGAGGCACTTTATAAGCAAGGCACTTTCCTAAGTGTTCTACTTGCATAATCCCATTGGATGTCAAAGGAAGATGCTATTGTTAGCCCATTTTACATATGAGAAAAGTAGAGGGCAGAGAAGTAACTTTCTCAAGGTTATGTGGCCAGTAAGCAAGAGAGCCAGGTTTGAATTAAAGAAGCTTGATTTGGTAACCTACATTCTTAACATAATGTTCTTTTGGAATCAAATTTTTGCATCTTCAGGATGATTATACCCTTGGATCTGCCTAACAGTGGGGAAACCATTTACTAACACGATTGGCAGGTAACTCTGCTCATCATAGTAACTGAGGAAGCCAGGCAGACAAAGGCTTCATTGTGACCCCTGGCCTGTGTTTCCAAGACTGTCAAAGTAGAGAACATAGTGAATCACCTACTAGCCTTAAAAATTAAGCACATCACTTGCACTCACATTTCACTGGTCAAATCAAGTCACATGGCTACACCTAATTCAAGAACAGACCTGCCGTGACCCAGGAGGCAGAGAGCTAGAGATACGCCTTGAGTAGTAGTTACCATACCCAAAGACTCTCAAATTACTGGGCAAAATCCAGACACTGAGGCATAGGGTTAAATGGGAAGGTGAACCAAGTAAAGAAAGTTAGGTTCTTACTCTGGAGCAGGCTTTCTCAACCTTGACCCTGAGTACACACTGAACCAGATGAGTCTTTGTTTGTGGTGTGGGGAGGGTATCTGTGCCTTAGAGGGTATTTGGCAGCATCTCTGACCTCTGTTCACTAGATTCCAGTAGCAACTTGCCTCCTCCAGTTGTCATGTGTGAAAATGTCTCTGGTCATTGCCAAATGCCCCATGGGAGAGAAAATCACCTCCAGTTGAGAATCACTGCTCAACAGTGACCTATTTGTATTCACAGCTGTTGAGTCCCAGGAAAATTCTGGTTATGCTGTGACCCCATTGTATAAATGAAAGATGTGTGGAAGATTTCACAGATGGGAAAACAGCTTCCGAGACTCAATGGCTTACAGAAGAAAGTCATGGGTTTCAAGTTGGCACAGGAGCCTACATCATCAGAATCTTTGTCAAGGCTTCTTTTTTGCTGTACACTATTTCCAAATCCCCCTTTTTTGGTTTTCTGCAGTGACTTTAATACTCTGCAAAGTTCTTCAGTGAATCTACCTCAAATTGTCAGCCCCTGTAATTTTCATCCTATTTATTTTTCTTAGTTCTCTGTGGAAGTAGGGAACAGCTGGTCATCATGTTCTGTGTAATAACTTTTCATATATTTGAAGACTATTATTAAACCATCCCCAAGCTTCTCTTTGCTGGGTAATTGTTATGCTCAGACATGCTCTAGGAATTGTGCAAAGCCTGGGAGAAGATAGTCTCCAAACCAACATTTGTGTATTAAATTTAAAGAAAAACAAATTTTGACAGAAAATATCAACTGAGAAATAAGGCTAAAATCTGAAACTGTGAGTTTTAGTTTCCAGAGATTTTTTTCTTTTTTTTTTTCTTGTTTGTTTATTATAATTACTGTAGCTGACCTGGAAATTTTAATTTATTACTGTGGAAATTAATGTCCTAATTAAGATTTTATAGTACTTTTAATCCTAATGACATTTTAATAGAAATCCAATGATGGACAAGATAGTGCCTCTCTGCTTGTCACATCTCAGGACATGACCGAACATAATCCAATTAACTGCACTGGCACTGATGGGAGGCCATGGTTTGAAACAAGGCTTTCCCACAATAATATGTAACTTGAACAATCACTGATAAAAAAAAACTACCATTTATTCCATGCCTTCCATCTGTCAGGCCAGATGCTAAGAGGTTTACAAGAATTATCTCATTTAATCTCATTAACTCAAAGAGGTAGTTGCCATTATTATCCTTATTTTTCAGAATTAGAAACTGCAGATCAGAGAGGTTAAGTAACATGTCCAAGCTGATAAGTGATAGAGTGAGAGTCTGAAATCAAGCAGACAGCAGGGCTCATGGTTCTTAACGGTAATAACACATGACCTCTGTACAAGTGGGAGCCATGTCTTTTTAATTTCTATATCTTCATGTCTAGCTTCTGGAGTTAGTTCTCCGGAATATTCATTGTATGAATCAGGAAGTGGTGAGTGACAGAGCAACAGTGTGAGCTACGGTTCAGAATATAATGAGATCATTATGTTCTCAGGCATCACTATCCCCCTTCACCCCAGCCCACCCCACGGTCCTCTCTAGGATTCCATACTAACTTTTGTGTGTCTCTATCCAGGCATTGACCTCATTGCATTATAATATTTATGTACCTGTTTCTTCTGCTAAAGCACTGATTCTCAACTTGGGACAAGTCTGTTCCCCAAGGGACCTTTGAAAATGTCTTCAGACACTTTTTGCTACTGCCATTTAGTGGATAGATGTTGGGATGGTGCTGAAAATTCTACAATGCACAAGATAGCTCTCTATCATGGTTATCGACTCAAAATCTCATTATTGCCATAATTCAGTAGCCCTGTCCTACAAGGAAACCTCCATTATGAAAGCTTCCTTGTTTTCAGGATTATCTTTGTGTCCCAAGTGCCAGGTACAGTACCTGACATATCACTGGGGCTCAGTATATACATATCAAAGGAGTGGAGACCAAGAGAATTCATGACTGGATGACAGAAGGAACAATGCAGACTGGATCCCATTTTTGAAGAGTGTCAGTAATCACCTGGATCCTAGAAGAACTACTGTCAGTTAATGTGGGACTCTACAAGGGTAGGAGAACTTGGGCTCAATGAGTTCCGATATAGCCCATTGGCATTTGGTATAAGGGAAGAGTAGTGGGTTATTACTTTGGTGTATTAATCTGTGTTTCCCCCTTTACTTTTTATTTTATAATCCTTCCATTTTTACAGCAGCTAGAATATTCTATACTCCTGCCCTCAATGGGGCAAGGCAGCCAGAACCAGAAAATAAAATAAAGTTTCAAGCTCTAGAATTTCAAAAGCCAAGTTTCAAGTATAAGATTTAAAAACCTAGGGGCGCCTGGGTGGCTCAGTTGGTTAAACGACTGCCTTCGGCTCAGGTCATGATCCCGGAGACCCGGGATCAAGTCCCACATCAGGCTCCCTGCTCAGTGGGAAGCCTGCTTCTCCCTCTCTCACTCCCCCTGCTTGTGTTCCCTCTCTGCCTGTGTTTCTCTCTGTCAAATAAATAAAATCTTTAAAAAAAAAAAAAAGATTTAAAAACCTAGAAAAATATAGTTGGTCATGTCCAGTTTCCTTGTTTCTGACTCCATATTCAAAAATCCTCTGAGTAGAAGGAGAGAAAAAATTATCAGAGTGGTCCTAGGAGCGTCCCTGGGGAGAACTTCCTATATTCTTCCACTTTTCTGAGTTTTGGGCCGGATATAGAGAGAACATCTCCAGAAAGATCTAAGGAGTCCTAAACAGAAATGTTCTCCCCTGTCTCTTGATAAACTCCAAAGAATAAGTAAGATCCCTGTGTTCCCTTGTACCTGTAATAGTACAGAAAAAATGGAGCAGAAATGACTGCATGAAATATCTAGACAGAACCAGAAAGCTTCCTAGACCTAGACCTTCCTATACCTTATAACCCAGAATGGCTTAGTCCCTCCTATGTGGTAGAACAAGGTAAGGCCATAGTTAGTGGAGGCAGACCTGCAGAGGCCCTGGGATTGGGGAAAGGAGGATACAGCAGTGATCTCAATGAGACTAGATTAGAATGAAGTTATCTCAGAAGGTGCCAACATGGATGGATGATAATGGTCCTTATCAGTTTCTCCTCACTTACACCATGGCTCCTTGTTACCCTGTGGAAAAGGAGGAAGAGGGACATTCTGCACTGAGTGAGTTCAGTTTCTCCTGCAAAGAAGGAAAACTCAGAATAGAAATTAAATTCAATTTAAGAAACATATTTACAAATCTTGTCTCCAGTCTTGTGATCTACAGAAGTCAATCAGATAGCAATAGCATCTCAGCAGCAATCCTGAAGTCAAGGGCAAGCTCTGTATATCGAAATGGGTTACTGATGGAAGCAAAGTCTGATTTCACTATTGAGGGGATGGTATACAAAAAAATGATCAACTCAGAACTTCATTCCCTGGGAGCAAGGCAGGATTCTGACACCAGAACTGTGTTGCAAGGAGCAAACAGGGCCTGGGAAGTGAATGAAGTTGTTGAGTCCCCAAACTCCAGGAGAGAGTCCACCTGAATTTGCAAGAGCAGAGACCCCATGTGCTGCTCTGAGCATGGAATATAACCTGCTAAAGGTTTTCCTTCAAGAATCATCCTTGGCTGGGTTCCTGGGTTTCCTCAGTTGTTAAGCATCTGCCTTTGGCTCAGGTCATGATCAGGGGTCCTGGGGTCAATCCCTGCATAGGGCTCCTCACTCCATGGGAAGCCTCCTTCTGCCTCTCCCACTCCCTCTGCTGGTGTTCCTTCTCTTGATGTGTCTCTGTTAAACAAATAAATAAAATCTTAAACAAAGAAAAAAAAAGAATCTTCCTTGGCCTTGGCCATAATGAATGAGATGGGCAGAGTTTAGAGAGAGGGTCACATGGCTTCAGTCCTGGAGGGAAGGATTACAAGCTTAAGAATACTTGTCTAAATGATTCAGTCTTTGACAAATGAATCTTAAAAAAACAAAAAGACAACATAAATTTCCAGATAAAAAGTGTCTATACTATTCAAATTGCATTTAAAAAATCTTGCTGTTTTAAATTCTTCATTTAAATTCAATTTAATTAACATATACTGTATTATTTGTTCCCAGAGTAGAATTTTGCAATTCATCAGTTGCATACAACACCCAGTGCTCATTATATCATGTGCCTTCCTTAATGCCCATCACCCAGTTACCCCTTCTCCCCCAACCTCCTCTCCAGCAACCCTCAGTTTGCTCTTTTGTTTTGTTTTTTTAAGATTCATATTGAGAGGGGCGGGTTAGGGCAGAGGGAGAGAAGAGAGAAAAATAATCCTCAAGCAGAATCCCCACTGAATGCAGAACCCAACATGGGGCTCAATCCCAGCACTCTGGGATCATGACCTGCACTGAAATCAAGGGCTGGCTGCTTAACTGACTGAGCCACCCAGGTGCCCCTCTTGCTGGTTTTAATCTAAGAGTCTTATCATTAAAATAGTAATTTTTCTGTCAAGCATTTTTGATACTTACTAATTTGACATTGGGAGAGGGGCTCCATTGGGAAGAAAACATGACTGGAAAAACATTGCTGAAGTCCCTTTTAGGCTGATCCAGTAATGTAAAACACATTCTTTTACCCTTTCTTTTCTTTTCCTTTTTTCTTTCCTTTTCCCTTCCTTCCTTCCTTCCTTCCTTCCTTCTTTCTTTCTTTCCTTCCTTTGTATCAAATTACATGATAATATCCTTTCCCACATGACCCTCCAAAAAGGGTTAGAGGAATCTCCATCATGGGCATATCCTTCAAGTGTCCCTATGCATTGATCCATTTCAGTCTCTCAAGGCTCATCACCTGACATTCTTCATTTCTCTTCCTATCTTCCATCACACTGGTCTTTGTGAATTATTTGACTACTATAGTTTTTGGAGTTTGGGCCCACAGAATATATGTTCATGTGGAACTTCAGAAAGCAGACTTGGGGCCTCTGTGTCACTCAGTCGGTTAAGTGTCCACCTCTTGATTTTGGCTTAGATCATGATCTCAGGGTCCTGGAATTGAGCCCCATGTCAGGTTCCCTACTCAGCGGGGAGTCTGCTTATCTCTCCTCCCCTTCTGCTCACTCTCTCTCTCAAACAAATAAATAAATCTTAAAAAAAAAAAAGAAAGGAAGTGGATTTATTTGAACTAAGGGTCTTTGTAGATATAATGGAAGTAAAGATCTTGAGATGAAATCATCTGGATTAGGGTGGGCCCTAAATTCAATGACAGCTATCCTTATAAGAAACAGAAAAGGAGAATATTCAGAGACACAAGAGGGGAAATCCATGTAAAGATGGGGGCAGAATTTGGGGTTATATATCTACATGCCAAGGAATGCCAATAGTTCCTAACAGAAGCTAAGGAGGTGTGAATAGCTCTCCCTCAAAACCTCTGGAAAGAACCAATCCTCCTGACCCCTGTAGACATAAGTCCTGTAGACTTATAGCTTCCAGTACAGTGAGAGAACATACATTGCTATTGTTTTAAATCACCAAATAGATAATAATTTGTTATAGTGACCCCAGCGACTAATGCAAACACTCAAAAATTTTTGCTGTTATGTTCTCACTTCTCAGGGCCAGTACATATACTTTATTCTCTCCTGTTCTACCTTCCATCACTTCAATCCCCTCTATTCAGGGACTTTTGGTCAGTTTTTAGCAAACTTTCTGTAAAGGACCAGATTATAAATATTTTAAGCTTTGTAAGCCATGTAGTCTCTATCACAACTACTCATCTCTGCCATTGAATCATGGAAGTAGTTGTAGGTTTCATGTAAACAAATGAGCACGGTTGTGTTTTAGTAAAACTTTATTTATAAAAGTAGATGCTTGGCTGGATTTGCCT